>JAVCKT010028017.1:0-14876 GCA_032273925.1 Rhynchotus rufescens | reverse complement strand
GGAAATCTTAAAAAAAAAAAAAAAAAAAAAAAGTGGGGGGGGGAGTTTGAATATGGGGAAACCTCTCTATATTTGCCTTGAACATTGTTCTCAATTCTGAGAAGACGTGTGTGTCTTATTAAGCTTGCTAGTGACAGTACTGTGGGAATGCAGGGCACTGAGTGCAGCATATGAACGTGGTTTTAGGTTTTTGCAAATCTACTGATAGCATCTCCTATGAGTAGTGAAAATTCTCTAAGCAAGCAGCATTCCCCCAGGATAGGCATTTTAGATCCCCAAAGGGATTTTTTCCTGATAGAAACAATATTCCCACAGAATTTTGAGACATACCTCTGTCAGCTTTGGATCAAATCTATCAAAGAAGCAGTTCTTTACCTCCCCCTCCCATCCCGTGCAAAGGCTCCCACCCTTCTCTGCTTTACGAGCTTGGAATCACTTACCTAGAAGCTCCCGATCCTGCAGGACTAAAGCAAAAGCCAGTGTCCACACGAGAAGCATGGTCTCAAACGCTGCAGGCTCTGTCCTAGTCCTGCCGGAGAGCCCTGCAGCTGCTTCCTCGGCTCTACATGGACTCCTCCGTCCAGCCCCTTGTGCTGAGGTTTAGCCAGAGAGCTGGGAGGAAATATTCCCAGGCTGAGCCAAGATTCTTAAGCTGTTCTCTTTTTTTTTTTTCCTCCTTTAAAAAAACACCCTTCGAGCTCCGCAGAAAGTCCAGTTACCCAGGCAAGCTGGCTGCAGTCCAGGCTCCCCCCCAGTTTTAACCCTTGTATTTATTTACATGGAGCGCAAGTGGAATGTGCTGAGGAGCTCCAAGTGCTGTGAATGCAGCAAGAGGGGCAAGGAAGGAAGCGAGAGAGGAGGGAAGGGGGTGCTGGTGTTTCTGCAGTCCCTGCAGGATTTCATCTAGGGCGGGGAAAGCAGGAACGCTTGAAAACACAGTATTTTTAGTGCTGTGTTTCTGTGCAGAGTTTTCAAATTACTCATTTTTAAACCATAGCCAATTGGCTTTTTGACAGGTGAAAATTTTGCCGGACGAAGGTTGCGTTGTGGGAGGTGGTAGCTGTGCCCCATCTTTGGAAAGTGCCGTAGCGGAGCCTTCGGAGCTCTCTTCAGTTCAGGAGGTGTTTGAGAGGGGTTAGGCTAACCGTGTGCAAACACAGCCAGGATAACACCGTGTGCAAAAAAATTGTTTTAATTTGTTTGCATTTGTTTTAATGAGAAAAATGCTTAGTTGGTGCTAAGCACCAACACTCGAAAGATACTCCCAAGAATGCTTCAGTTTAGGAGACTGATGGGAACCAGGGAAATTTTGCTTCCTGGCGGCTCCTTCAGCACTGAGTGCCTGGTCCAGTAGAAGTGGAAGAGGAGTCTGCCATAAAATTGAGCTATAGCTAATAGTAGAAGATGATACATAATCCTAGGAAATGTCCCCTCAAATTGTTTTTATTTCTCTGTGTGTTTAGGCTTGTTTTCGCTATGTAGTGAAAACCCAGAGGAGAACATACAGTAGTTTGGTGGCATGAAAGGAGAGCTCAGAGTCTCAGAGGAAATAGTGGGGTATCTGGTAAAGTGTAAAATACCTTGTACTTGCTCCCATTCAGGTCTGAATGGCTCAATTCCAAGGTTAGGCTTTGAGTTAAAGGAGAATATTAGTTTTATATGTGTGGGTGATCCTGACTTGGAGGAGTTTCCCAGAAAGTGTCAGCAAGAATTGACAGCATCCAAAGAAATCCAGGGCCCCCCAGAGTTCAAAGTGCAGTGACTTCTGACTTGCCAAATTACAAGGCAAAGGGTCAGTAATAAAGATGCTGTGATTAGGCTTTAGCTGATAAGTTCTTTGGGACATGGGCAAAATAGTGCATAGAACAGCCTCTTTGTGTATTTTCACCTCAGCTCTGGTGCACTGTAGTAAAATACCTTTTTTCATGAATAAAATAAATTTGACTTTATGACAGCCAAAGCTGTAATATGTTTCTGTGTGTTCTGCCTTAAATCATCAGGTAAGGCTATTGCCATTTTTACAATTTTTTTTTTTTTGAGAATCAATTTATTGCTGCTGGAAAAAAAAAATGCATTAATTTTAATTTTCTTATGAATTGGCCTTTAGAGAGGAAGTGGAATAAATAACAGTGTGTCCACTCTCTGTTTTACTTTGTGTCTGAATATGTGTCCGTGGTGTGGTGGACGGAGTTTTTTCAAAATTAGAGATAATCTACACGAGGTCTGTTCCACAGGTCCTAGAGGGATAAAAGCATAGCAAATAGAAGGGACACAAATGCTATCCTGGTGATTTCCTCACGTTTGGGATGTCTACCTGCTGGGCCAGGGGTCTTGTACTTTCAGAGGATCCTGTTGCATTCTCTGCATTGCAAAGGGAGCCTCTTCAGAGGTCCTGCATGCTGTGCTGTGTGTTTTCTGTCATACCCTACACCACACTATTAAAAAGCAATGAACATTCACTGACTCAGTTTTCTCCTCAACACACTATAAAAATAATGACATTTCTGTTCCAGACCACCTCTGTTGAGGTCACTCACCCTTTTACCGCGCACTTCCTTGAGGTTCCTCCCAAAACGTTCTCAGGCTCCTGGGACAGTTCAGTTCTTCCAAGGCAATTGCTTCTTATTTTTCCAAGGAATTCTTTGTTTTAACATAGTGAGGTGCTGGTCTGATGGGCATGGAGAATTAAACAAGTCAAAGTAATGAAAGGTTTTTTTTAGTATCATGCTCCAGAGGTTGTTTCTGCAGTGTGAGAGAAGTTTTCTCTTGCAGGGAATTGCAGCCAGGAGGAATACTTGAGCCAAGTAAGAGTGTGGTTTTCAGTGGAACTACCTGCCCAAAGGACTTTTGTCAGCTTTGGGTAAGTGCCTAAGATGACTTTCATTATTCATAAATACTCAGAATGAAGCTGAAATCCAAGAGCTTTTAACTGGCAACATGAAATATGAAAAATATAGTGTGTGTGACAAAAATTGTTAAAATGCAAAGTAGATCTTTCCAGTGCATGACAGAAGGTTTGGGAGCAGCAGAAAGAGAATGACACGTGCAAACCTATTTGTTGTCTTCTGGTAAATTTAGCCGGTAACTGATTGCCATCAGAGAAAGCATTCCTCACATTCATCTTGGAAATGGCCATATATGAGAACATAATGAGATCATATGAACATAGGTTTGCATGAAATCCAGCTGTTGAGATGTTCCCAAGACTCCAGCAGCCAAAGAAAACATACCAGTGAATGGGGATGTGAATTTTTGCCAGCAGGCAGTCTGGTGGAAGGGAGAGCAAACACAAGGATTGAGTCTATTTTGGGGGTGGGATTTTGTACAGTCTTTTTGTGTCTCTTTTTTGGACTAGTTAAACACTTGGCAAAAGCAGTGTGTGTGCAGTGATGGTCGTGAGTAGGTGGGGAGAAGGAAGGTAATGAAGGGCACGTGTTGGCAGGGGACACTTGTGCCATGGGAAGGAAGAGCATTTTGATCTTGGGTCTGAACTGCAGCATGAGTGGACAGAGGATATAGCTGAGCCTGTACTTGGCAAGGGTTGCACAACATTGCACTGCGGTCCCTTGGGACTTGAGGCAGAGAGAAAATTAAATGGAGATTATTTCTGGAAACAGATGTATGATAGAAGACCCAACCTTGTAGGGGAAGGGAAGCACCTTGCACTGAAGGCAAGAAAAAGAAGGAGGATAAGCTTTATCCTGAATTTAATGCTGGGGGAGGGATGAGAGCAGTGTGAGGTCTGTATCCTGCCAATCTGCCTCTAAGGAGGCTTGTGTCCATTAGGGACTATGGAGTTGCTCAGGCGCTAGTCTAATAGCTACTGGCTGCCCGTGGCCAGAAGTTCTCACTGGTTGGAGACTGTTGAATTGCTTTCCTAAAACAAGGGTTGGTTTGTGCTACACTCAGGAGAGCTGAATAACTCCTTAACTTACTCATTTTCTGGCAGCTGGGTGGAGAGGGTAGTTGAACAGATGCCAAAGCAGAGTAATTTGTTGCATAGAGAGGCCATATCCAAGAAGCAGGGATGAAACTTGTGAGCTCTTTTCAAGGGGAGTGAAACCTTGCTTTGCAACATCTACATCTGTTTAGTGAACAAATGCAATGTCTCCTGTGGTGGTGACCTCACCAGAGCGAAGTAGACGTTGCCATTTAATGCCTTCTGTAGTTGTCACTCGTGGCACTGCATCCCCTGGACTGTCTCCACAACTTTCCAATGTGCATGGGGCAGCCTTGACCAGCGTTGCAGGTTTTGCAGGCTGTAGCCTTCAACGTTTGGATATCTTCCATTTCTGCTCCAGGGCAAATATCCCACTCCAATCTGTGGTGTAGCAGCTTGAACTATTGGTTGTTATCTTGATCTGCAGGTGACAAAGTGTGACATTCTCCTGCCATTGTCATAAGGACACTATCTTTGATAGTGCTAATGCAAATCACGTGGTAGATGGCAGGAGGTGTTACTGAGATGACCTTCATCTCCAGGTGTGCCTTCCCAGGAGGTTTGACAAGCGTGTGTCATGGAGCAGGCAGCTCTGATCCAGCCTTTTCCAAACAATGAATTTTGTACTATGCCTAAAGCCAGCTGTGAGTCAGCTATTGGAATTGATGCTGTTTTGTCATCCCCGTGCCAACGCACTAAGCTGGATTCTGTGTGCCAGCATTAGGTAAGCATCTGATGGCTTCAGGCTGCTGTGCAGTCGTTGCTCCTGCTTCCTGAGGGATCATCTGCACGGAAACTGAATCAGAAAACTGAAGGAAAGGTGGGTCACACGGAAGATTAGTGAATAATACATTACTAGTTGTTTGGGATTTTTAACCAGTTGTTAGATCTTTCATCTGATAGATGAAATTCAGACATTTTAGAATTCAAACATTCAGAATTCATGCATTTATGAAGCCTGGGCACACCTCAGAACCCCCTGTGAAATACCTACCGTATGCAGTGTGTGTGTGCCCATTTCCAGGAAAGGAAAACTGGAGGGAATAAAACTGGAGGTAATATTTGCCATGCAAAGGACTTGTGAGGTAGAGATGGTTAATGAATTAAAGAGACAGCCGAGAATAAATCTGTTTTAGCCTTCCTCCTTTTCCCTTAATTCAGAAGGTTGCAGACAGATGCAAAAGAAAGGAGATAGAAGCCCAAACTAATCATTTCACTGTTGTCTTCCTGAAAATGTATAGTACACATTATTTTGCTGTAAATGGAGTAAAAATCTTAGGAATTCTTTTAAAATAAGTGTATCGGAGGAGTTCCAATAATACACAATAATAGCAGGATGTTGCCTATGTTATTATATATCCCTTTAGCGGCAAAATTTCTTCACACTTCTGACACATACTTCTAGGCAGTAATTGAATAAGAAGGTAGATGATTTGTTTTATCCTGCTGCCAGCCTAGTTAGTCATACGAAGTATCCAGTCTGACCCAATTCCCAAACAAGACAGCTGCCTATTACTGCGTGCCACTGGTCTCTTGCCTCTTTAATAGTGTTTTGCTGCTGGAATTGAAAGTTAGCTGAAAACTTTCATGGTGTTAGTGTTTAACGGGAGAAATTGTGCTGATTGCCACGGACGTATTATTTAATTATGAACAAGGACAGAAATGCCCCTGAAAGAATTTCCATTAAAAGCTGGTCTATGATATGTAAAAAACGTGTGAAACTTTGAAGAAATTAATAGAAGGAAAAGGTTAGCATGCAACACAAGCTCTAGAGCATGGGCCTCAGATGGATTGTTAGAAACCAGATGTAGTATCTGAATTCTCGTCCTCCACCCCTTATTTTGGATTTTTTTCTAATGAGATCCTTGAAGTGTGATTCGTTCCATATGTTTCTGGGGAGGCTGATGGTGGCTACACCTGTTATTAGTTTGCTACACCCATATGGATGCTTAGGGATGAGGATGCATCCAGTAGGGACACAAGTCAGAATCTCAAACCAAACCCTCGCTGGAAATCAGGATAGTGCTGACTGTGTTTGTAATGCCAAGATTTTAGGACGTCCTATACTGCTTTAAGAGGTCAGTTGGCTGTGAGTACAGTTAAAATATTTGGCACTATACTCTGACATCTTGTCCTAAAATGTATCCTTTTGCCTCAAATGATCTGTCCCAGTTAAATCAGCTGTTCCTCAAATCAGACCCACTGCTGGAACTCAATGTAAAGAGAAGTAGAATATTTTTTAAATCAGATATTCATCCATGTCAGTTTGTTTTTCTAAATTTCTCTAAATGCCTTATGTTACTGCTGCTGGAATACTACTTTTCACCATCTGCACAATAACCGAAGGCTACTTTTCTGTTCCATGGCAGTGAACATCTTAACCCTGAGGAAAGGAGAAATAGAAGATTACAGGATAAAATACGTGGACGAGGAGCAGAGGGCTAATTGCAGGCGTTCAAGGAATAAGAAGCGTCAGAAGGGAGGATAGAGAAGTCATGTGAACCGTCAGGAAGCTATAAATAATTCCAAGGTAATCTCCTCTGCTTTAAACTGCATCATTAGGAAAGTAAACTGTGGGAAGTGGATGGGATGCAATCCCCTGGTTTGAAATCAGTGAAGGAAATGATGCTGTTCTGGGACCCGTTTGGGATAAACACAAGGGTTTATTCCACCTAAGATGCAGCTCTGCACAGAGGGTCTCAAACTCTGTGCAGAGCTGCATCTGAGGTGGGATAAACCTGCCTCTAGCTTGTGTTAGATACCTGAGCTGTGGTATGTCCAAAGCTATTGAAGGCCTTTTGATCATTTCACCCCACAGTGTAGCAGTTGTCTACAGGCTGTGGCAAACTAGAGTCTTCGGAGTAATTCTATAAAAACCTATGTGTGTGTCAGCTCGTTTCTACTTGTCTTTTAAATGCTTAGTGGTTCGTGTTAGTGAGCACAGTGCTTAGGGCAGCGCTTGGAAATGCTCTGCTGCTGCTGCTGTCCTGCTCAGATCCCTTGGGAAACGGTGGCACATGGTGCTTCCATTCACAGTGCTCTGCTGGGCTCAGACGTGGACATCTTTCCACAGTTTCAGAGTACGGGCTTTCAACCAGCCCAGTTTTCCTCCAATGTGGCCTTTTTTATTTGTCTGCTCCTAACTGACAGGTTTTTATTTTCCAGCCTCGCAGAGCACAGCTCTTTCTATGCTTTCTTCTCTTTTATTTCTAAACAACCCATTCTCCAAGAGAAAAGTGTGACAGATATTCACAGCCTCAAGGCTGTTTTCAGATCTGAAGGCTGCATTAACACACATGCTTGGCACAGAGTATCAACATTCCTCTCAAGGGCACTTGTCATTCACATAAGCTATTTCCAGCACTCGGAGGCTGGAGAAGGGGTTTACTTGTGCCTCTAGACGAGGGATGGCAATGTTGGCAATAGAAAAGGAGTTTTTGTTCCAACATTCAGATCACCTAGTTCTGAAACATGGGACTGTATAGAGCTCTTGAAGATACCAGTCCTGCTGGAGGACAGCAGCCCTTAAGGAATTTTGAAGATGGAAACACACACTGCCCCGGGTGTGCACTGTGAATCGTTCATAAGAGAAAATGGATACACTTTTAAATGTTTCCAAACATTTTTGATCTAAAGAGACTTACTGGGGTTTTGAAATTAAATAACTGTGCCTTATTCATTGCTATTTACAAAGGAATCCTTGTTTATCTTCATTACAAAAGGAAAAAAAAATTTTTACTTGGGTGAATCTTATAGCGTTGTTTCCTACATAAACAGACTTTCCATTTTGCTCTAAATTTTGATGGACTATATGTGTTATTTGATGCACAATTGATTAACAGCAGTGCTTTACTGAGTAAGAATATGTGCTATGCAGTGTGGAGGCTCCCGACTGCTCTGCATTGCAGGGGCTGCAGAAGCCCCATCAGAGCAGCATTTACTTCAAATAGGATTTGAGTGAGGGTTGGTTTCTGGACCTCTGGTTTAAAGTTTTGCTTTTGTCTTGAGAAATATCTCATTCTTTTTTCAAAGTATTTACTTGACAAGCAATATACAGACTGTCCCCGTAGTAATTTTAGACCAAGCTGGCCCAAACTGCCTTCTGAACTCTTATGCCAGCAAATATTTTCTTGGAATGGATGCCTGTCCTTTCTCCCAGCCACTATAAAATATAGCTTGAGGAACCTGAACCCATTTCCACTGATTGAGTCTACCCTATCAGTCTTTCCTTGGTTAGTTCTCTCAGGATAACCCCCCAAAAAATGACATTTCACTACCACACATACATTGTTTTCTTACGAATATAAATGCTATGGAATGAACCTCTAGTCTTAAGATAATTGATTAATACAGAAACCAAGATGAAGTTGAAATTAATATGTTAAATTAGGAAAAAATTTTGAGGCTTTTTTAATCGGCCGTTCCTTTTGAATTGTCTGTATTTATTTGTCTGCTTTGATTTTTATGGTGGTTTGCCATTACATTGTTATTGCATCAATGCCTCGCATAATCCTAAACTAGCATTTTGGTTTTCTGTGTTGTTGCTCTGTACAGGTTTTAGATTTTTTTGGATTAACTGTAGGCTCCTCCGCCCTCTTCTCCTTCTGTAAGTGATCAAACCCTGCAGAGAGTTCTCTGGTTTGGATAGACTGTCTTTTCCTGCCCGTGCTGTTTCTCACTGAGGTTGGAAATGTTATTAATTTTATTTAGTGTGTGGGAAAAACTTGGCTAACCCTTTAAAACCACGTTTCAAGCCTGTAATTCAATGAAGTTTTTATTTTTAATGATAATAGCTCTTTTTCCTTGTGCTTTCCAAACTGCGTTCTTTCTGGTTTCAAGAGAGTGAAGCACTATTTTCCATTTTCAAAGAAGATTGTTCCCATTATGTTTTTCAGTTTGGCTAAAACAAACCACAATGTTGTTTAGAAAGTTTTCTAGCGAAGGAAGTAAACTGTTATTTTTCCATATTATGCAATCTGATAGTGGTTTTTGTGATAGAGGGTGAGGGAGGAAGGCAGGCAGACATACACATCTTAAAACTTCCTTGCTGAGGCTTTGATTATCCACCTCCATTGAGTCCTGGTTGGCTTTCATGTGCTCGTGCACCGGATCAAGGAATTTTACTACTACTTCTAGATTAAAGTGTTTTTCTTTGTTCGTTTTCCTTTGAACTCAGCTAACTCTATACCACACAATTGTATTGCATGATGATGTAGGTAAAGCAGTTGGCCAGAGCTGCCTTTTCAGCTTTTTAACCTGCCTCTAGGAGAGGTAACTCAGGTTCTTAGGTAACTTGTCAATTTTTCACCTATATTGGTCTGTTGGCAGTGATTACTTTGTATTTTTATGAATGTGCTCTTTTTCTGGTCTCTGTGTATATTCAAGAACAGCATATATATTGCAAATAATGTATTTCAAAGTATTCACCTAAGAGCCAATTGGCTTTTCATATCACAGAGTCAGAAGTGAGATTAAAAGAGAAAGGTTGCCCAGATTGGACCAGAAAAGGTGATATACTACAGAGGATTTTGCCAGTTAGATGCAGAACCAGATAAAAACAAGGGTGCCCTGGAAATGACAAATGTAGCCAGCAACAAACCCTTGTGGGCCGTTGATTTAGAAGCACTCGGCTTGAAAAAGGAATTGGCAGAAGGCCAGATCGGGGGCATCACTAATTGGATGTAATGCATTTCTAGCTAAACAGTTCAAATCCATACCTGGTCTAGCACGACCAGTAACTGGAGTACTTGGAGTAACTCCAAGTAAGTTAATGGTGCCCTTGCCACTCCTGACTCTAGATGCTCCCAGTGGCAATGGGAAGGAGGTTGTATGAGACCCTATGCTGGTAGCTTTACTGTTTGCATCCAGTTTACAGTCTGTAAAGCTCCTCTAACAATTCCAACACTCTGGAATTGTGTGGAAAAATAAAGGTGGAGAGGGGACAATGAAGTCGAGAAGCAGCTGTGGACTCCGTTATCATGTTGTTGTAATAGTTGCTAAACTATGGATTAATTCAGCTCAAGTACACTAAATCTTGAATCAATAAGCATTGAATGTGTGCTTTAAGTTCATCCCTTGCTAAACATGCCCTAAAGTTAATCACATTCTTACAAGCTTTGAAGGAACATGGCTCTTCTGCAGATACTTGAAACAGCATTGGTACAGGAGCGTGAAGTTATTTTGTGTTGCTGAAGAAGCATGAAATTATTTAACTCTCCGTGACCTCTTCTCTTCTTCCCTTCCAAGCAGATTAGGCACAGATGTCATACTCTGTTTAGGAAATAAAAAACTAAAATGAAAACTAGACACCTGAACCCATTTCTGTAGAGAGCTAACTTTGAACCTTCCAACTTGCAGAGGACTCATTACTCACTACTAATTTATCAGTTAGAATCTTTAAAATTGAGAAGAAATGACACCCAAGATTTACTTATTTGTGTTAGAATAAAATGTTAATAGCTGAGGTTTGCTTTTTACTCACTTTCTGTTTATAATCATTGAATTAGTATTTGGTTCTCATTGCTTGCAGATATTTTAAAAGTTAACAGGACAAAATCCAGTTAAAATGAGCCTGAAAAGTAGTAGAAACATGGATGCTTTCCCTTCATGAAAAATATTCCTACAGGAAATTGTGAACAAGTAAGAAAAAGTTTCACTTTTGTATTGTGTAGTGCTAAGTGAGACTGAAAAGCATCAATATTGCATGCAGTGTTGGTACTATTACTGTCGCTCACAACATAGCATTTGTACAATTCCCAGTTGCTCTCAGTTAGGGTCGTCCAGTATTGGAATCAATTAAGTCTAAGAAAGTCTATCAAAAAGCTTCAATCATTTGTTTTTCCCTTTGGAAAGCTTGGCGACTGCATTCACAAAGGGAAGTATAATTTAAAAATAATAAAAATGAATTTTATTGTAGAGGTGAGTGAAATGGTTCATTTTTATGTAACTTGCTTCTTATAAGTAAGAAGAAGAAAATGACAATTTTAAAAAGTAAATCTGATTTGGGAAGTAAGAGTGTAAGAGTAGTTTTTGATAACCTTAATTCAAAGGCATAATTCAAAGCCAGCATAAATATTTTGATCTGAGACTGTCGCTAAAAACATTGTTTTCAGGGATTTTTGCCTTCTGCAAAGTTCCAGTTCCTAGATAGCAGCATATATGCTAACTCCTGCTCCTAACAGCATTAGTCAAATAAAGGCAATAGAATTTCCTGACGAGAGGTTTTAGAAAGCGATCTGATTAACTTCCTAAATGAAGACTGCTGAGTTATTGCAAGGGTTTAAATAACAATAGGGATGTCGCAGCCAGAGAAACTCCGCAGATGCTCCAAAAATGGTGTCAGTGAAGGGTGATAAGAGCCTCTCGCTCCAGGGCTGGCGCGTGTGGCCGTCGTCTGCGTGGGGAGAGACAGCGCAGGTAGATACCCAGCGTGGCAGACAAAGCCAGGGCTAAGCGCCCCGTGAGGACAATGGAGTTTGACAGAGAAGAATGAGAGGAAGACGCATCTAATAATAATGTGTGTTTACCTGTTTATCTCTCATTAAGGAAATAAGCAGCTCAGCAAACAGTCGTAGTTAACTTAGAGCAATTACGGCCGTGCTGCACCTCTGAGGCAGCACAGTCAGCACTTCTGGCCCACGCTTAGCTTGGAGCTTGAACAGATGTTTGACCTGGGCTTAAATCTACCACAGAAATGCCCTTCTTGCCTAGGGAGATGGCGGTGTGGGAGTACTTCAGAAGGACACTTGTTGGGGTTTTCGTGTAGTTTGGTCCTGAAATAGCTCGGTGAGTCTGGTTTGAAGTG
Source organism: Rhynchotus rufescens (assembly GCA_032273925.1). Classification (NCBI taxonomy): domain Eukaryota; kingdom Metazoa; phylum Chordata; class Aves; order Tinamiformes; family Tinamidae; genus Rhynchotus; species Rhynchotus rufescens. Next base: position 3,132 of record JAVCKT010028017.1, on the reverse strand, counting down.
CTCGCCGAGCTGCTGTGCCTCGACAGAGCACGTGCTGTCCCACAGCCTGAGCAGCCACCGGCAGAGGGTCCGGAGAGGACAGATAAAAGGGGCTCGGATAGGAGATGCAGGAAAAAACGCCCAGCCCAGAGGTTCATCAGTTCTGAAGTGTGGGGAGCATGAGCCTGTCGGTCACAGCAGTGTAAGTGCGGCTGCAGTAACACTGTCCAGTCCTCCCTGGGGTTCCCAGAAGACTGTTTGCTCGCTTACTCTGATTTTCCCATGTAGAGCAGCCTATTACATTTCTTGCAGGATGCCTTGAAGAGGATTAGGTCACAGTTTGGGTTAGATTATCAGCAGAAAGCAGGGGGTACTGAAGGACCACTGGAATAGGACACTTGACCAGTTCCCAAGCCCACTGAAGTTTAGACTTTCTTGGTACTGTATTGTGCAGGAAAGGAATATTACGTAGGAAGGGAACCTACCTAGGAGGACCTCTACTCCCATACCTGCTCTACAACCAGAATGTACCTGGAAATCCTCCACCACCTTTGCTAACACTGTCCTGTGGCAACGAGGGACACTCTTAGGCATCTTTTTCTGCACTTTGCTGCAGTCTTTTCCCTGTACCTTAGGTGATCTTTTCTTTTTATCTATCTGGATTTTTCCTATAGCATCTCTTCAGCTGCAAGGGTTTGTACCAAGAGAAAGAGCTGAATGAAGTAATTGGTCTCTGTGCACCGTCATCCCTTCGTGCTGCCGTGAAAGGCCTCTGCACATGCCTGAAACGCTGGGAAAAGGGCAGCGATTCCCTGCTGCTTCTGTCTGCCCGAGCGTGTCCCGTTAAATCACAGGCCTTGCAGCAAGTCTGGGTCATGCTCCGCAGCTAAGCAGTAAGTAACTAAAGCCACGAGTGTCCTGCTAGCAGAACGTCACCGCGCGTAATCCCGGCCCTGACTCAAATCGACAAGGACAGGTTGGCCTCTGAAATAATCTCTTTAAATAGCAGCAGCCGCTTCCCTTCCCGCAGCCGAGGTGGGAGAGCTGCAGCCCGCGAGGCGCCCGCGGCGCCGCGTCCCGGCCCGGCACCCGCCGCCGCGCAGCCCGGCTCGGCCCCCGCCGCTGCAATGAATTTTGCAGCACAGTTGCTCTACTCCAGGGTGTTCAGGAACAGAACGCCCAGGGTCTGCGCCCGGAAGGATGAAGACTACGATCCTTTCTGGCAAAGGTTGGAGAATATTGCTGTGTGACGTAGAGCTAGAGCGCTCCTTCCTTCCCTGTAGGAGTCATGGTCAATCCCCAGGGTCCACCCAGGACCAGACCTACGGACATCGCCTCCCCAGGACCCCTCCTGCCTCCTTATGGTGTCGTAGTTGGAGCTTTGCTTCACCTCGTTGTTTATCTTGTCGCTGTGCTGTATAGGTAATGCTTTCTTTTTCCTTTCCTTGCTTTCTAAAGATGGAAGTTGTAACTTTGCCATGTTCCCCAAGGTCCCGAGGCTATGCCTGGGATCATCCACTGGAAGCAGTGGAGCTGTGAGTACTTTAAGCTTGTGGAATTCAACTCTTTACTTCATCCTGAGTACTATGTTTGAAATAAGCCTAGACTGGCCAATGGACTGCCAAAAGTTTATCTTCATCTTGTCTCAAGACCGCTTTTTTTACGCTTATTTTATACCTTGAATTACTGTGTTTGGACATTGATGATGCATAGGGAAATTGGGAACCTTCTAGTGCCCCTGCCAACCCCAGCTGGGGCTATGATGGCCATGTGTGCACAGCTGCTCTCTCCACATATTCCATAACCTTTTCTCCCTGGCTTTTATTATCTGGACACTGCTGGCAAGGTAGGGAGCTGGTGTTGCCACCTCACATAAACAGAGGATCATAATCATTTGCTGCAAGTAACTGCATATGTTTGCATATTTAAAGGTATGAACTGTTTCAATGGGCTTGGTGAAAACACACTCATAAAAGAGGCAGCCTGGAAAGGATTCCTGAAGGGAAGAAAAGATTCCAGTCACGCAGGAAAAACTGATCTGCCCAAAGCTGCTTGTGATGTCTGCGATGAACCTAGAAACTGGCACCAGCCACAGGACCCTTCCCATCTCTGGTTTAGGTTATGTTATTTTTATTATGGATGAATAAATGTGTTAATCATAAGAGAATGTCTGAATTGAGCGTAGATGTAATTTAAAGAGGAAAAAGGGTTATTTTTTGAAGCGTTTTATCTGCCAAACTGCATGAAGTGGTTTATGCTGATCAGCTGTGCACGTTCTGTAAAAGAAGTTAGAGGGATCTGTGTTCAAAGGAGCTCGGGAGATGCTGAGGCAGAGGTGACCTTTGGTGTTGGTCTTGCTTTCAGGTTATATTTTGCATGTTATCTATTTAGCAGCTGACGGCTGGTTGTCAGTGCCAGCAGTCAGCAGTGACATTTTAATAGCACGTGGCACTGCATTGTGGCCGCAGACACCGCAGGAACGCAGGCCTTGGACTCCGTCTGTGCTAAATCTGAGTTACCGAAACGAATGAGACACCCGGGCTCAACTCCAGCCCTGCTGGGAGCTTCCGATGGGGGTCTTAGGCCAGGCGCTTTAATCTGTCTGTGCCCCAGTTCTTCATCACTAAAGCTGAACTAATATTTACTGATTTTTGACTTTCTATTTAAAGGAAGATATTGGTGACTCCTATGTGGCCTGGGAACACTCACTTGTCAGTCGCTTTGGAAAGATGTCATAAGTTCATTTAAATTCCCATCCTTTGATTGCCGATATTGGGGTTTGTACTGTTTTGAGTGGGTGTTTCTAAGTACTAGAGTTATACAAAACAATAATTGAGAATTTAACATTCATATATAGTTTTATCTTTGATCTGTTCTAACTATGTTATCAAAGAGACACTTTTTTTTTGTGGTATTATAGTCATGCATGGGATACTTGAGTGCTGCACAGGTGCCTTAGCAGTGCTGATGAATTCCTTTGGTGTTTCTTGAGATCTTTATCTCAACAAACCTTAGTTTTTCCATCACTCCTCTTTCATAAGGACCAACTTGTGCAAGGTGCTGAGGGACTTGTAGCAGTTGCTGCTATTGCAGCACTTGGGCTTGCTCCAGGGAGGGAAGTTAAGAGGACTGGGAAAGCTCAGTGGGGATATT
>JAVCKT010028015.1:0-49658 GCA_032273925.1 Rhynchotus rufescens | reverse complement strand
GGAAAGGAAAGGAAAGGAAAGGAAAGGAAAGGAAAGGAAAGGAAAGGAAAGGAAAGGAAAGGAAAGGAAAGGAAAGACACCCTCCAGCTGACTGAAAGTACAATAGCCCATCTGCTAAACAAGCAGGCTGCTGAAATCACATTGGCGTCTGAACTGACATGGGTGGATTTTCAGATGAAGTGAAGAACTGGCTCCTCAGCATCCAAGAATCCTGGTTCAATTTATCCATGTTATCAGAGAGACCTCACAGAGCAGCCACATTCCTCACGACGGCGGCTGGAGTGAAGCTTGTGAAAGCAGGAGATGGAGGTTTCTTGGCTACTGGTCCACGCTGAGACAGTTTGCTTCTGGAACACATCAGAGTGACTGTAAACCTCAGCACTTTCAGAACAAAATGTAAAACATTCTTCCATTGACCTAGCTTTCCCACAATAACACCACATAAAATAACAGAGCAAGGAAAAAAAATACAGAGAGCTTTATGAGTGCACTTTAATAAATCAATAGGGGGTTTAGATACCACAGTGGTAGCTGCTGTATAAATACCCAGACAGGAAGATCCTGTCCTGGAAAATTAGAATAGGCAATTCCTGAGCCTGTTATTGTCCAGTTTCACTTGAAGTAGGGGAAAGTCTGTATTATTTTTTCCCTACTGGCAGACGAATGCCTGGTATCTAATTCACAGCTGGTATAAATAAATATATCTGTGTCACTGGTGCTAGCATGACCTGAGATGCTTGCCTGTATGATACAACCAAGAGAAGAATCACAATTTGCTTGTATTCCTGATTATAGATAGATATAGAAAGCACAGTTGCACTGAGGAAGGTTAGTTTAAATTATGTTTCATGTTTGTATGTAAGCAGAGAAAACAGAGAAAAATAGACAAATGATGTGAAAGTTTCACAGAAACACTAGGACTTGTTCACTGTTGATGATTTCTTTTTACTTAACGGTACACTTAGCACATTACACCGATATTGTTCATTATCCTCATCTGTGAGAATACTGTGCATATGGCTAAATTAACTGTTTATGTCCTAAGGGCTAAGGATTGAGTATCAAATAAGGCCTGTACAGCCTATCTCTTAGAGAATAGCAAACATGCTGCATTTCTAATGCATCTGCTTATTGCCATATGATGTCCTCTGTATAAACTTTGTAAAAAAGAGGTGAAACATACGTGATCTTCATCCACAGATTCAGGAAAACCACCAACAATAAAGAAAACAAAACAAAACAAAAAACCTCACTACTTTTCCTTCAAAAGAAGGCTTGATATAATAGAACTTGGTTAAGCTGAAGTGCAGGGATTCCTATAAGAGAATGCATTAAGGAAAACAACAAGTGAAGATGGGGAAATGTAGAATAATAAATCTGGAGAGCAGGAAAGCAGGGGAGTAAGCAGAAGATCAGAGCTGCACACAGGCAAACCAGAGAGGTATGGGAAGGTCAAAAGACAATTAGAGAATCAAAGCATAAGGAATAGAGTTCTTGCAACAAAGTAGGTGATAATTTCAGGAAGTCACTGGCAGAGGCTCACCCTGGCAAAAAAAACCCCAGCAATAACGGTATGTAGCTGGGAAAGGAAGCTGTGAAGAATTGAGTGTAATTGAAAGTAGGAATAGAGCTGCAATGAATGAAAGAGGGGAAGAGAAATGAAAATTAGTCAGAAGATCTCTAGGAATGGATTAGCCAAAGTCCATCTTTGCAGGCTGAAAGATGAAAGGACAGAAAAAACTAGTCTGGGGCTTAATTGCCTCTGTCACAGCTAATGAATTATTAACAAGTAAATTAAGAAATTGAGTAAATCCTTTCTCTGTCTCAGCCAGCTCCTGCTTCTGACAGTCACCAGTGAAATATAAAGCTCTTTTTACAATTCCTTCCCACTCCCTTATGTAATGGCTGGCAGCCTATTGCGATTTGATCATTTCCTTGAGATTTGTTGGGAACTTCTCCTGACTCTTTCTGGGGTGAAATTCTCCCACCATAAGCTTCCACTCTTCTTAAGGCTGTCCTGAAGACTTACAACTACAGCAGTTGCTCTGGTTCTTCCACATGGCAGCACAGGCTTAAAGATGGTGTTATTACCATTTTATTTAACCAAAGTCCAGCATAATGATGTCAAGAAGTGGGTACTACCCACAGACCACAAAGTTGAATTCCGTTTCCTCCTTTGGAGAACTTCCCACCCAGACTACTATGCGCTTTCCAAAACTTTCCCCACAAGCTCGCCTACAGTAGCCCAAAATGACAAACACCACAACTGTTGTTAGATCTTGAAAAATAATGGTCTAAAACGTTGTCCTCGTTTCAGCTATGAGCATCGCATGACACTCTGTCTTTTGGGTGATGCTTCTGCATTATTTTGCAAATAGAGGGATAAATGTCCCTTTTCCTGTATCCCCAAAAGAGGAAGTAGGAGAACTCACAAGGGTGGAGGGGAGGAGAGGAGAGGAAAGGAGTTTGTGTTTTCCTTCTTAACCATTACTACGGTACCATGAATAGGCAAGTCTTCATCACTCAAAGCAAGAACTCCTACAAGACTGAGAAATCCTATGCCATCCCCTATTTCTCTACAAACAATTTAGCTATTGATGCTTCAGGAAATTCAGAAGGAGATTGTTTTAAAAGAAATAGAAACATTAAAAATAAAATTAGAATTTTAGAAAACCTTTTTAAAATCTAAAAAATTAAATCAAAGTGAACATTTTTTTTTTCTACTGCTCATTTTGATCAGAAACAGCTTTCATCAGTAAGTGTTTTCAACAAACATTTACTGATTAGCTTTGGCTTAGCTGTAGGGCTGTATACCCCTGCTGACATAAGTATAGTGTGTAGATTATGTGCTTGGCAAATGTTTTGTAATGAAAGAATGCACAGAAGATATCATTCAGCTGGTCCATGAGGTAACACAGACAGCAAAGACAAATCTGTGGAGTCCACTGCACAAAGGCAACCAGAAGAGACCATAAAAAAAGATGCACAGCCAGATTTAGAGAACATGTTAAACATGAGGCACATCTAGCTGATGCATAAATATGAGCATAATTAACCCAGAGTAAGATCAGCATTCATGGATCAGCAAACACCAAAGGGAAAAATCAGAGGATCCTCTGCTGTTCTTTTTAGCCTGCTGGGATCTGCTGCAGCTCATGAATACTGTGTGTTTTCTTCAAAAGGCAAGAACAGAGCCCTGAAGCAGTCGCTATCTGATTATGCTGACCAGAAACAAAGCACTGCTCTTATCAGCTCCAACTGTTTTGTAATTTTCTTTCCTCCTTGCCAGCTTTGCAAGCAGCTGTTGCTCTCTTCCCTGGTGTAAATCAGGAGGAGCTGCATTCAACATGGTGCCACTTCTCTGTCCATCATGTGGTAAAGATCTAATACATTCTTGCTCCTCAGAGAACAAAATGCAGCCTAGAGTATATGTTGGCCTTGTTTTCCTGGCTCTTACACCAGTGTGTGACTGTTAGCATGAGTGAAGTATTTCTTCTTATGAGGAGCAGTGTCCTTTTATACGAGAATAAGGAAGAATCAGTCCATTTGCTGCATCTGTGTCAGTACAGTACAGTAATTTGAAAGTAATGGAAGAAATTGAGTAGGCAAACATGGGTATAGGAATCCAGACATATCTCAGGAATAAGTGAGAAAATTTATATTGGTTTTGGCTACAGAGGTTTTCAGATAGAAGACTGGAAAACAAAACAAAACAACTCTAAAGCTTGAAATTCATTCTGTCATCTAATTGTGTATCGAGGTGTTAATTCAGCCTGATTTTTTTTGCCTAGAAAACAGCACAGCTCCAGAAAGTCTGTAAGGACAATCAACTTCTGCACATTCTCAGCACTCATTTACAGCTGTGGTGGAGAGGTCACCTTGTCTTCCATACACTCAATAACACTCACATTAACTATATTTAATATTTATGCATCTGCCGGTAAAGTTATAGGACAGAAAGCTGGTTGTTGTCCAGCTCAGCACTTAGCTAACCTCCACACCATCCTGGAGAACCAGAGGCACCTGGCGTGCACCACCAGAACTAGCTGTACTAAACGCAAACCTTCTGCTCTCTCACAAATATCACATCTATGCCCCGCTGTCTCTTCACAGAGCATCTTCCAGTGCCTCAGTGTGTCCATGCTGGTGGGCTCGGTGCAGAGGACTCACTGTGTGCAGCAGACACGAGAGGGCAGCGCTTCCCCAGGCATCGGGCAACCGCGGCGGTGGGCAGGTCTGGGCAGCTATGGACTCATCCTGGGTACAGGACACATCTTCCTCCAAGCAGTAGAGACCATCCCTTGTCCTCCCCAGGCAGGACAAAGCAGGGAGGAAATGCACTGCTCTGCAGAGCAAACGTGGTCCTTTCCTGGAGGAGCTGAAGGCTACTGCAGTAAGGTGTTGGTCTTACTGCAGAGGTTCTCACCTGAGGTTCTCACCTTCCACACAGGGCACAAGGGAAGAAACTGTGGGAGCCTATCATTTGTTTTCACAGTAGGGGGAAGTTAGCAGATGGTTCTCCCATGAGCTGCTCTGCAGTCACTGTTGTTCAAGGTATCCACGTGCGATCTGAAAAGAGAACAAATTTCGCAGGTGTTAAAAATTATACAGGGTGGTCAGATCTAATATTGATTGCAGAGGGACACACAGTTACCCTGCAGTGCTGTGTGACTAGCTAATAAAATGGCTGAGAAAAAAATATTTCTACTAATGCAAAGTAATGCACATAGAGAAATAATATCCTTAACTATCCATAGTCAGGAATGGCTCTAAAGAAACAATTATCACTGAACTTTGCATGTGTGTTTGAATAAAATTGTATTCCATTCTGATTGCGTTTTCTCAGAAAGGATATAGTAGGAGTGAAAGAGGTAGAGAAAAGGTGACAAATATTATCAAAGACATGTAACACCTTCTAAAAATAAGAAGAAATAGCTATGAGGAATATAGCAGAGATGTATGGAATTAAGAAAAAAGAGAGTAAGGAAAACAATTCACTCTTTTTTTGCAGTATAATATCTCCAAGACACTCAACAAACTACTCTGACATGAAAGTTAAAAAAAAGTTTCTTGTTTTGCTTGCTTGCTTTTTTATGTTGCACATTGAACTGAACATTCCCACAGAAATTTCCTACAGTCAAACATTACATATGAGTTCAAAGCAGAGATTAGAAGTCCACAGATATATTAGTCCAATGGAAGTCCATGGAAGTCCACAGATATATCAGATATATTAGCTATCAAACACATCAGTCCATTTGCAGTGACCAGTTTGGAATTCCCTATACTTCTTGCATTGGGCAGTGGAAATCTTTCCCAGAGGATCATAATGCACTTTTCTCACAAGCCCAGGCTTTTCTTGCACTCTTCTAGGCATCCACTTTAGCTAGTATTGGAAAGAACATCCTGATAAAGATTAATTATGGTCCAATATCACAGCCCTTCCATCTTTGTATTAGGGGAAGAAAAAATAGTCTGATTAACTTCTGTATTAATTGTAGTCTGGACCCTGCTGTTTTGCTTCTCACACGAGTCATGTGGGCCTGTTAAAACCGTATGACCAATTGTAAATATAATTTGCATAAATGATCACTCTCATTTGCATACAGTTGCTTCTTTTGCTTTCTTCCCTCAGGGAATGACAATCTGTTCCCACTGCAGTAAATTGGGAATGGGCTTGCACCTCAGTCCCTGAAAAATATAACCTTTTTCTCTCCTACATATTTTCGCCTTATATCATACTGATTTTGAGGCTCGTCTGAGTCTTCCCTTTACTGTAGTTTTCCGCTTTCCTGTTCTACCTTGCTCTTCCTCCTTTTCAAGGAAATTCAGTTTTCTTGTTTAATGCATATTTGAATAGGTCCTGCAATGTGCAATAGCAAAAAAAAAAAAAAAAGAAGAAGAAAAAGAAATTGGCAAGCACTTAAGGTCATTTAAGTCACCACTTTGCCCCCATAATGAAACTTTCCTATTACAAGTAGAACAAGTGTTCAGATCAGATTTTGTAATTTGTTTTGTTTTACCAGGCAAATAGAAAAGAAAAAATTATTTCTGGTCAGCTTAGTCCTTTTCTCAGTTTCTGATTCAACTGCCAAATACAACAAAACAAAGAATATTTTTTATGGAGCCCTACCAAGATTACTATAAACAAACAGCTCATTATTGGTCCATTTTTCACCCTTCCTAGATAACACTGCTGAGGAAGATCAGAACACAGATTCTTCTTCTTTTCATCAAGATGTGATCAGTCTGTGCTGACTCTATCATTGCTCTTTTCTGTGCAGTGTGATTTGAGATCTGTCGTTCAAAGATTATAGAAGCTGGCCTGAAAATCCAATAGAGTCCCATAAATACGAATTTCAGACTAAAAACTCTAAGATTAGCCAGAGCTGCCCATGCTTTCTTGGAATCTATCACTATTATCAAGCGTCCACTGGGAAGAGGGATACCAAGGCTCAGCTAGAGATTAAAAACTCTCACAGTTCTTAATCAGCAGCAGATGGACTCTGGACTTGGTGCCCAACAGAAAAGACTCCCAACATGAGGCTATTTGCTGGCTTTGCGTTACAAACTCTTGGTATCAAGCCCCATCTCAGATCATTGCAGCTATATTTCCTGGTTATCAGACATCCAGCGCACAGGAGATAAAGTTATATGCAGTGGTGACACTTGTTCATAATCATATAGCAATGATGTCCTGTCTGCTACCTTGCAAACAAGTACATTTTAAGGGCATAGGCTCCACAATCAACTTCCTTGGCTTCCTTTTCCTGATCTGGGAAGACTATGTGGTTCATGTGACTGTTATTATTTGTCTGAGGGAATTTATGTGAGGCTGCAACTAAGGCACTGACTTCTACTAAATGATTCTCTCTGTGCATTTCTCCTTTCCCAATGATACCAGATGTGGGGCTGTTGTGTTGACCCTGGAAATGCACGTGCATCCCTAGTGGGACTCTAAAGAGTGGATATGAATCTAATGGAGTAACTATCCAGAGCGGTTTTCTCCTCATCAGGTATTTAAACATCAGTACTGTGAGGTGTCCTCCGGCCTCTCCTAAAACATATGAAGAAAAGGTCATGTGAAAAAAAACAGTGTGAAAAAGGTTCCAATTTACAGACAGCACAGGTGAGGGATGAAATCACTGGACCCTGGTCAAACTAGTTAAATGAGTAAAATACATGCAAATGTATGGAGCAAATCCTATTTGGCTAATATCCAGCTGTATATTTTAGCCAGAAACAATCCCTTCTCTCCCATTAGAGCCTACAGTCATCACCTCTGCAAGGCTAGAGTCATGTGTCAGTAGAGGCAGTAAAAAGAGGCCAGCTGAGCTTCCCTTCTGTTTCCTCAAGATGTGTGATGCTGTGAAAATACTGCAGGCAGCGCGAGCTGGTGCACGAACAGAGCTAACAGCACCATGAATTAAAACACAGTGTTCACTTCAGCTCTTGCACTAGAAGCCTTGCAGAAAAAGGAAACCCGTAATGATAAATGGACTCCCTCTGTGTAAATTACTGAGGCAGGGGAAGACGCTATTAAAAGCTGGTAGCGGTTTGGGTAGTGTGGTCAAAATGGGACAGCGTGGTCAGCTTTGAGTACAGGCTTCGTGAACCCCAGTCTCATTTTCAGGTCGTCTCCAATCTGTGCTGCATGTCTTCTAAGGGGGTGTTATTAGTTCATGATAATCACACTCTACAGTTCCTTTACTGCCATTATAAAAATGCTTTTATGTTGGGTAGATGTGTTATTTATTATGTGCTAGGAGGAAATGAAGTTGGTAGTTCTGAATGTTGAACAGCGGTTGGAGCTGAGCTGCACAGTTCCAGGTCCCAAGAACTCTGTCTCCTGTTTCATAATAATAATAATGATTTATCCTCTGTGCTATTAAGCTGTTTGAATGACTCCATGCAGATCTTGGGGCCAGCATTTTATTTCTGCCATCTAAGCTGAAGTTGAAACTGCAAGGGATGACATTTTTTTTTCCTTTCTTTTGTCCTTTGTCTCTGTTTTTATTTTCTTTCTTTTTTTTTTTTTTCACTCTTTTGCTTTCTATCTTTCCAGTTCTTTTTTTCACCTTTTCTTGCTGTCTTTCTCTCTTCCTCACCATATTAAATGGCATGTTACAAGACATATTATGCTATGAATGCACTTCATTTCACACAATCAAGATGTTATACTGTCCTTACACACGTAGAATTCATCCCATTTACATCCCATTTCATTCCATGCTTGCAAATGACCATGCCAGTAGGATCCTGCATGCAATTTAATCTCCTTATTTATTTATTTTTCCTAGTTTTGGAGGAGAATGTTTGGGGGATGTACGTCTCAGAAAGACAAGACATGTCAGAAGCAGCATCTTTCTACTCCACATGGTGTAACTCACTCCCATGCAAAATACTTGACAATTTACACAATCCTGAAATCTTCCAGATAGGCTCCAGACAGAACTGCACCAACTGTTCTGGTGTTGCCTTATCTGTCTCAGGAATTTATTACACCTAAAGGAGAATTTTTTTTCCTTACATCCAGGATCAGAGAATTGTCCTTAGCTGGGCAGCAGATAAAGTGAAGCATTCACTTACACATGTCCCTGTGCTGGAATCACCTTTGTATCCTTTATTATGGATCAAGTAAAATAATTAAAATATTTCAAAATTATTTAAGTCTATTTTAAAAATTCTATTTTAATAAGAACCAAATAATCTAGCATAAAGTGATTTAACTTAATTCATATTTCTAGCAATCCATTGATGCAATTCCACTGAAATATGAGCTCTCCCAAATAATATGGCATCTTTTTCAGATTAAGCTTTTTGAACACTTAAGGTCCTATCCTGTTTTCTTCAATATTGAAAATCTTTGTTGAATTCAATGGATCCAAATGTGAAATAGGACTGCAACTATTCATTTATCAGTAAAATACCTTGAGTTCAAATTTCCAAATTTTCATGAAAATAATACTAAATTCTAAACTGATAATAATAAAATCAGCAGGCTCCCTTCATATTAAGTCTTCCCTAGTATATAATTTTGAAAAGTCTCTACATAATTTATAAGGAAATGAATAAAATATGAGTAGGTAGGCCTATAAATGGTTAATTGTTTGCCCTAAAGTCTAACTGCTTATTTTAACTATGGTTATAACTAGACCTGGGTAACATTTTTTTAATCAAGGTTTTTTTGTCTTTTTTTTTTGTCTTTTTTCCTTTTTTTCCCCCCACAGGAAAAAAAAATAACATTGATTAATATTACAAATGCCTGAAAACTTTAAAGGATTATTTTTCTCTCATAACAGAGAAAAATAATATTGCTATCCCATCATGAACAAGCCATTTTTTGCACATGGGTTCCAGTGGCTAAAAATAACTTTTGGTTTCAATGTTTTACGTTTTTAAATCTAAAAGGTAAAAAAATGAAAAACAAAACAATGTTCTTTTTCATAAAAAGTTTGTTTTGTTTTGATTTACCTGTTATTAATCTCAGAAAAAGCCTTTTGTGTGCACATCAATATCAATCCATATATATCCAGTAAGACTCAGCTCATCTTAACTTCAGAGGTGGGATTCAGTTTGCAGATTAAATGTCTAAATGTATACATATATGTGTATATAACTAAATTTTCGTTGCAGTATGCAGAGGTCTGGGATGTGATTTGGTTGCCCTAGCCCTCTGGAAAGAATTTCACAATGATGGTAGGAGATGTAGGATTGTTCTTTTCCATAATAGAGGAATATGGATCCTTTCATTCTTTCAATGTATATGCCACCAACCGTGCAATGAAATTCTTTAAATTATGATAAAATTGCTCATTTCCTGAAGTGAACACAACAAACTAACAGACACAGTAATTTTTAGTAGATTTGGATTCAATTCAATTTTCCAGATGTTCGCCTGTAATCAGCTTAGGAACTCAAATCTCAGAACGGTGCTATTCACACAACAGCTGTTGCAAATTTTTCTTTTGAATCACACCAATCTAGGAGTGGATTTGTTTACAGGCAGCCTTAGTGTTACATGAGGAACTGAATGATTACATAAAAGAAAAAAAACAAAAAACAACAAAAAAAAAAAAAACCAAAAAAATAAAACCTCTCAAAAAAGTGCTTCTGACCATTTCAGTTTTGCTTTTTTATGCTGTAAGAATGACTTTTTTAATGGACTTTGCATTCTTCCCTGATATTTCAATTGAATTCTCCCTTTAAATTTAATATAAAAAGGCATTTTTTCAGTCAGTTTCCTAATAGGAATGTTTGAGGGAAGCTATATTTTGAGTCCATTGTCATGAGTATTTGCGTCAGCTACTCTGATTCAAAGAGTATAATTAACAAATGCACTACATCCAGCAAGGACTAGTAAAACGACCTCCTAAAATTCAAGTCATGATTTATCATCTTATGGAAAAACCACGAAGGAATGACGAATTCAAATTTTCTCTCTCAGTAGTTTATTCCAATAGTAAAACATTCTGTGTCCAACCTCTCATTTGACTTTATCTTTTGGTGTGTTGCAAATATAGCTTTATGCTATGTTTTGATTTGTTTTTAGATTTATCTCTTACCAAATTTCCGGCCCCCATCAAACCACCATTTCTACAGTGTGAAATACAGTAGCAGGGATATATGAAAAGAGGTATAGACAGAGATGAAATGTCAAGTTAGTTGAGTGTCTTTCTTTGATCTTGTCACTAATCAATAGGGATAGAAGAAAACGATGGTTAATAAATCAGATTTTAAACTCCTTAATATTTATACTATTCAAAACCTTTTCTATGTCAATTTACAAGGTTTCTTTAATCTTTCCAAATTTTCACATGGTTCTTTGGTAAATCCAATTACTTAAGTGACCTACCTAGGCTACACAAAAATAAGACCATTCCGCCCTTAAATTTTCAGTCGTTGGGACCTTGCTCTCCCAATACATCAAAGCATGATGGATTTTCCTAGGGGTTAGTGGAAACTAGTTATTTTTCCAGATTTTTTTCTTGTTTGACAAGCTGTCCTATGAAAAGGAATACCTGCTGCCTATTTCCTTTTGCCGCTTGAAACTGTCTAGACTTTTCTAGACACTTTCTTTGTTCTCTACTTCAGATCTACAGTTCATTCCTAGAGATTTGCTCTGTGGTATTGGAGTCACAGAGCTGTGAAAAGGACAAAGGTGTCTTGCATTTTGTACTAATCCTGAATAATCTTCCTACACAGCATTCCATCAATATTATATATAAGTATGTAACTGTCAACAAGTTGTTAAACTGGGAAAAACTTCGCAATACAAATCTGCAGTAAATAACAATATTGCCCTCATACTTTCACAAGGAGAGTGAGTCTGGAAGAAATAGATTACTTTCAAATAAATCTAATTAGTTTACATATGGATAAGTTTTCATCATTAATGTTTAATACTATTGTTGCTCTTATTTTAATTTTGGGCACATTCATGCATATAGAAATAACTAGAAGCCTGCTTTAAAAAACACTGGAGTAATTAATTAAAACTAGCTTGATGAATATTATCATCTGCACCCTGGTTTATGAGCACTGGAGTTTTATCCATGTGTATTAACTCAGTGATCTAAAGGGATGTAACCTGAAGATGTATTAAATTCAGCAGGCAGCAACTGGAGCAATCCAGACTGATGCAATGGATGAAGGAAACTATGTGGCTTGTGTAATATCCATATGTTGTATCCACATGACACTCTTGAGCTTTATTCAGAAAGCTTTTCTGGAGACATCATCAATGAAGTAGCTTAGCTTTATTCACATGTGGTATAAATGACACAGACATATCCATTTGTGGTTGCTGATGAAGGCTCATTATAGCTGCTAGGATTTGCATATGCCACAAAAGAGGAAAGGAGGTTTCCAAAAGATAATTGGTTTCTGCTCTTTTCGTTCCTTTCTCTCGTCTCCTTCTTTCTTCTCTTTGTAATTGGACCTCTTCTATACCTGCATCACCAAATCTCCTCACTTTCTTCTCCTTCATCAATTCCTTTTCTTCCTCTGTATGTCCTATCAGAGCAACATCCCTCCAAAATAATCTCCCACAATCTTTGTTTCCTTACACTCTTGCCCTGCAGATGCTCTTCTCATGTCATATCCTAGCCTTATTCATAGCCTCTACTCTCTGTCTTCTTATAGCTTCTTCTTTGCTCCAAAATGACCATTCCAATTCTGAACAAATGGTACTATTTTTAAAATGGACATCCTGCTCAGGTAATGAATATAGCTAAGTATTGTACACAGTGATTGCAGTCATTATCTTCTTTATCCCTATTTATTGTTGGAAATGAATGCAGTTAAATGAACATTTTTTGACTAAACAAAGCCTTGTTAAAAATGCTGATTTATTGAGCCTCAGAATGTCTTGTATGAAAAATTTGGGTTTAGCAGACTTTTGATATATCTCACGTGTTGTTTCTGCCAGACTTTGTGTGAACTCCTGGTGGAGAGCCACAAAACCAGGAATATTGTTTTTTCTAGTATCCTCTGCTCTATGACAGGTCTGCTGAAGGGTGTCAGACAGGCCCTGAAAGTCTTTTTTTTTTTTTTTTCATCCAGTATGAGAAGTTCTGTGACAATGTACTCTGAGCCTGTAGGCTCTTAATTCTCAAATTTCTAATCTGGAGGTTGAATAAATGAAATAGCTGAACCCATTCAGGTCTCAAGTCTTGGGAAGGCTCCCTCAAGATACTCCAGCATCTAAAGCTCTTTTCAGAACAAACTTGAAACGCAAACAATTGAAATTTGCCTCAGAATAGAAATCTTGCCAGCTCTAGCATACCCCAACTTGATAAGGCTTGTATTACATGCACAAAATGGTTATTTTGCCCATATGGTTGGTATGTGCAGCTACTGTTTACAACAGCAACTCAGTGGTTAGTGGGTTCAATTTAAGGGCTGAATTGAAAAATCCCTGACTTGAATGAAAAACAAATTCTGTTAGACGTTAGTGGGTTTTTTTGGATCAAATTCATATCCTGTTCATTCACGAAAAAAAGTGGCAAATTTTTCAGGATTCCTCCATGTATAAGTTCACTCAGAAAACAGAAAGGGTGGGGATATTTAATGAGCAGCTGGGAAAAAGAAATTATAATCTAATGCTACAGACTCTCTCTCTGTCCTCGAATAACCATCAAATAGTTCTATGTCTCATTTACCTGTTAAAAAATAGGGGTTGTAGCACTTCTCTTACTAAGACAGAGAGAATGGCAGTTCTGCAAATAAATATAATTTTTTAAATGCTAGTGAGATTTTGGTAGCTACTTGGGGATATCTTTAATGCTGTCCCTAACTGTGAGTTCTCATCATCTGTCTATTAACGTTATCAGCATTTTCTCATGGTTTTCTTTCCTATCCATTTGTTTGAATGGAAGACTAGTCTTTGCATAAAAATGTCACCATAAGCACCTTAGATAATTGATGATTCTTAAAGCTAGTAATAAAAATGAGAAATAAATCAGAATCGTGTTCCAGAAAAGCCTACTTTTCAAATAGGAGTGGCTTCATGGGAAATAGGAGCAGAGAGGAGACTTGTGTAATATATTTCTCAATATTAATAACTGCCTCTTCTGCTTACACATAACAAAAGAGATTTTAATCACTGTGGTAATCTCACTTTTTGATATGAACATCTCATATTAATCTTTGGACAAAAATGAAGTAAATGAGAGTAAAATCTAGAATATAAAAGTGCCATCTGGATTCTTATTGAAAACAATAAGAATCCTTATTGAAACCATCATATTAAAGTTTCCAGTTGTTTATTTCCTTTTACAGGAGCTCCTTATTTTATGTCTTGAATAGTATTTCCCTAAATAAAATTGCACCGTGCAAACTGCCATTATGATTTCCAACATTCATTTCCAGAGGGGCTCCTGCTAGTCCGTTGCTATAACTATGATGAAAAGGGGCTGTGGACAGCCCGTTGTAATAATACCATCTCCTCATCTATCAAGCCAGCTCATTATATGAGTAGCATCTCTTCAGAATAGAAACTCTGAGATTTAATAGTCAGTGAGATCTGGTATCTGAGTGCCCATAGGAATCCCTTGCTAATGTAAGGATGAGACCAAAATTATTATTATCATGAACTAAAATCTACAAAACCTACAGAGTTGTCTTCAGAAGCGCAGAGGCCAAAAAAAGAGAAAGAATTTAAAGAATGACTGAATATTTCACTGGTATTTTCCTTTTTTGATTTTTTAAAGTAATATATGCCATTGAGTGCATGATTTGGGTCTTCAAGCTCATTTTAGGCTCTGATTTTGCAATGCAGAAGCTTTAGGGTACAAATCAGTGTCATCTCCTTCCCCCATTACTTTTCCCTCTCTCCCCTGGTTGAGAATCAACTCAACTATTGAGATGACTCAACTATGTACGAGATGGGTCACAGAACTGAGCTTTCTCCCTCTGTTTATGAAGGAGGATTTTTTGTTTGTGTGTTACCGTTGCTAGTTGTAGAATTTTTTTTTTTAACCTGGACTGTTTCTTTTTCCTGCAATGGGAGGATAGGACCAAGCAGTCAAAAAGAAGCAGCTGACTCCGTAGTCTGATAGTCCTTCCAGATCGTTCTGATCAAAACAAATGACAGCAACAACACAAGCAAACAAGCAATAACAAACAATATAAAATCTGTTCTGTTCTTAATCGACCTAAGCTCTGACTTGTTCTCTGAAGGCATTGGTCACTCTGCAGCGACTCTGGAAGAGACCAAGGAAAACCAGGATCTTGGTTTAGAAATGGCTGCTAGGAGCTTTAATGGAGATGAAACGAACTGGGCACTTAGGTGCTGATGTGAGAGATATTGAAGTTTCTCCACCTGCCCAAATGCTGGGACTAGGATCTGAAGGCTTGCTTAATTAACAATGTAATACAGAAAACAACATTCACAAGGCAATAGGCTCTTCAATTGGCTATGCTTTTTTCACTGAAAAGTCAGCTAAGTAAGTTAATAAATATCTTACTGTAAGTAGCAGCTCAGGTCTTTGCTAGGCTTTGGCCATCTGCTCTGTGACATGCTTTTTGCTATAGGCATGCCCTATGTTTCATCCTGCTATTTTCCTGAAAATCCCTAGAACTGCTTCCAAATAGTTCCTTAGATCTTCACATGATCCAGAACTGAGCAGTCCAGTTCTCCCAGCTCAGAGATTTTCTGTGCTACCCCTCCTCTCTGTCAGTGGTCTCAGAATAAACACACTCACCCACTACCCAAACAAAGATTAAAAAATTTACACCCAGTAGTGCCAAGTCCTATGAAAAAGTTCTCTATTTTTTTTTCTTTTGTTTGTTTTTTGTTGAACATATATGTATTCTAGAGTGCATATGTTTGGCACATGAAATAGCATTCAAAGTAAGATAAGTGATGATCCCAGGTTCAGTTCTATCCTAGATCTGGATTGAGTTTGCATTATGATACCATAACTTTCCATTTCAGATTCAAACCCAACTTCAGCTCACCATACCCACCACGGCCGTCCACATCAGCCCAGTGCCCACTGGCTCAGAGATGTTAATACAACCTGCAGTCTATTGTCTGTATGCAGTTTTCAGACCAATAACTCCTGCACTGACCCATATTGCAAAATATTAGAAAGTATTTCAGCCCTGGCTTCACTGTCTAGATTAGATAAGAATATTTAAAATGATGAGGAAAGGCTTTTGTCCATAGTCAGAGGTTGGGTTTTGAAATCTTTGCAAACTCTCTCTCTGGGGAGGCTCTGTAGAGAGAGCCATCCTTTCAGCTCACCCTTGAATGCACTTTGAACAAGCAGCTGCTTTTACTGTAAGCATGTTATTAATGGTCTCTTTTCAAAGCAGAGATAGTACCCTGGAAAACGTTCTATTGATTTTTTCCCTTTCCCTGTCCCTGTTTCAATCACACTCGTTTGAATGGTTTTCATTTTTAGCAACAACAAGAGATTCTTCGAAGAAAAGTGGTGTCTAGGTGCAGCTTTAAATAAAATCACTGCTCAATTTAAGCTCTGAAAAATACTATTGATATTTTAATAGAAGATTGGAGAAACGATTGCTAGTTCAATAATAGCTACAAGGAGTTTATACATAGGAATCATACACAAGGATCATTTTATTTCTCTTACTGCACATGTTAACAGAAAACAGCAGCTAAAATCTTCACTGACTTGATTATTATATGTCAAGGATCTCAGGAGTATTTCACTCTCATTTTCTGAAGTGAAAATGTGCTTTCAGATACCTGTGTGCAGAGGTCAAAGTCTATGGTTGCAAATACTATCCCAAGATATATTTCTGTATAATAATATTCATACAGGAGAATCTGCAAGGAAGAAATCTTCCACATCCAGAAATATGATTTCTCTGACTTTGGCTAGGTTGCTCTTAATTTCTTGTATCATATTGTATAAAGTTTGTGCTGTCCAAACACTTTTGCTTGGGATCCAAAATAAGTCATGGTGAGTGTAAAAGCAAAGAGAAAGAAAGAATAGAGAAGGGAAGGATGATTTTGTATTTGTGGAAAGAAGCTGGAGAATACAATATACATGCACTCGAAGACTTTTAATCCCAAGATCTATATAAAAGAAGCTCCAAAGTTTTTTGAAGAAATCTCCTGACTTTCAAGTCAGGAAACTTGTAACTGAAACTCTACTCATAAATAAGTGGTATAATTTTTCAGAGAGAATAAGTAGAGAAAATAACCAGGATATATACTAGAAGCTGTAAGTTATGAGTGAAAATCTACCTATTGAGCCAGAAGCACGGCTATATTATGCACTATATTTACATAACATTGTTAATAATACCCATTTGTCTACTAATCTCTGGTTCCCTCGTATCATTTGTCAAACACTCTAAATATTCAAGTTTGTAGTTGGAAGCCTAGAGACATATTGAGGTACTATCAGCTTGAAAATGCTGTCTTGTCTTTCCAGCCTATTTTCCACCAAGAATATTGCTTTTTCCTTTCATGTATCATTTACTGTAGAAAAAGTATGAAGCAGGTGGAAAAAAAAAGAACCTTTCATGAGGTGCATTCTTTGTGTCTTCAAACCTTTGCCCATAAAGACTTAGATATTTATCTGATGGCTACTTGCCTTCTTTAATAAGCTATGGTTACCAGTGTGAGCTTCAGCAAGAGAGCTGTTACATTTTTATTTCAATACTATGTCCTACATAAAAGTTGGCAATAAGAGAAAGCACTTGGTGGGATATGACTCCCGTATGGATTCTTCCTTCACACATTGACATTTTTAAGTGTCAACAACACTCAAGTGAAGGTATCTATCAAGAAAAAAAAAAAGGAAACTAAAAGATGGAGGAAAGGAAAGGGAAGGAAAGGAAAGGGAAGGAAAGGAAAGGGAAGGAAAGGAAAGGGAAGGGAAGGGAAGGGAAGGGAAGGGAAAAAAAAAACCTTCAAAACAAGCTCAGGTAGATTCAAGTCTCAATAAGTAACTCAGATTTTTTTCAGGACTCCAACTTTGAGATCATCCAGTGGGAAATTGTTTAAGGCATGATACTTAAAACAGGAATTTATGAGTTAGGCAACCTGATGTGGGCATCAGACTTCAATTCCTTAGCATTAATATATAGACTGTATTTTCTTCATCATACATGTATTCCTGCCATCACATCTCTGAAATTTGTTCCCTTGTTTCACTCATGATGGATGTTCAAGTCTATACCTGTGCAATGTCTTTATTCTCACTCTCTCCTCTTCTTTCCAAAATTCATATTAAAGTTGCAATTGCTCAGATTTTTTGATTAGAAACAATTTCTGGTGACATTTATTTTTTTCTGTTAAAAGCAAGAGAATTTTCCATCAGAAAGTGCCATACACTGATTAGCCAATCTCATAGATATATGAGACCCTTTCCTTTCCTTTTAACTTCTTTGCTACCTAGCTTTCATGTTTGAAACTAGACTCTGATCAAAACAGACAGACAGATCTGAATCAAATCTGCCAGGACAATTTGCTTCAAGACCAGCTTAAGAAGTGAAAAGAGAAGATGTTGCTGCTCAGTTTAAATGAGTAGTAAGCAAGGGCATTGGCCAGTGACTGTCGCCTTCAATAGCCTTTTACTTTGGCTTGAAAATGGCTACAGAGTTCCCAATTTTTCACTTTTTAATTATGGATGTAAATTGCAAGGAAATTCTCTAGCTTGAGTTTTTCTTAAAAAAGTTTAATGCTATCAAGCCTAACAGCTTTCATGCTTTAATTGGTCAATGCTTACTTTGTCTTTTGAGGTAAAAAAAAGTTACTGAAAATATATAGGATGTGTAAAAGTTCATTCAAATCTAATATAAAAAAGGATATATCTAGGTCTGGTAGAGAGCTCAAAATTATTATCTAATCCATTACCATGCCTCACACCTTCATGAACACTGCTAGCATCAGTGCTGATGTCTGTCTAATCTCATCTTGAATCTGTGTAATCTTTTGATAATGATGTATCCACTTTTTTTTTTTACCCTCTCTGGTAACTTATTCCAATAATCAACCATCATCATAGGTTGAGAGTTTTCCTGCACAAAACCTGATATTCTTTAAAACTCATTACTTTCTGTCTACTAAGAACATGAGACTAGATTATCCCTTCCTTTTAACAACTTCTTAAATACTTCCAAAATGTGTAATATTTCTCAATCTTCTTTAGGTTCAACAACCTAAGGTCTTTCATTTTTGCTCACAGATTGTGCTTTATGGAGATCTGGTGACTGTCATTGCTTTACTCTGGCTAGATGGTCATTATATTTTTTAAAGTTAGGTGTCTATAGCTGGATAGACTACACTAGTTAAATTGTTATAAATTCTAGGTTGTGTCCTTTGTTACACATCTTAATATGACATATTTGTATTCTGTATCTGCAAAAAGCTGTTGGTTCATGATCAGCTCCACAGCGATCTCTTCGTACTGTTCTACAGAATTTCTATTAAGCTCACTTTTGCATTTTATAGTGGTATGACATATTATGTTGCCCTAAATATACTGCCTTGTATGTGCCTTCAGTACCTTCACTGAATTTCAACATTTGAAATTTCAAAATATTTTCTTAATATATCCAGGTCATTTTGAATAAAAATCTTTCTACCAAAACACTTCAAAATTTTTTAATCTGTGTCCTGTCTTGTAATTTATAAGTCATATTATTTCTCCCCATAAGGCACATCAGGTATATTGAACACCATCCTTCCATTTTTACTATGAAGCTTTGATCACTGCTCATTCTGTAGTTGCATCATATCGTGCTTCTGAGGAAACTTCAAGTTTTAGCTTACTCAGGCAGTACTTTTTGCTCCTGATAAGCTTTAAAGGTTGTTTGGATTTCCTTGCAGAGATCGATAGACAGCTACCAAGCTTTTTAATTTTTTTTCCAATTTCTATAACATTTAACATCATATATAACATATAACATCAACAACTTTCTTGCTGGTGAGAATGAGGATCATTTGTATTTGCTCATCATAAGTAGCACCACTGTCTCAACCTGTTTAAAGGAATATATGCTATAAAATGGATTAAAATATAGTACAAAAGTTCATAGTATACTGTATTTAAAGGATTGTACTCCCTCTTTTTTTTTTTCCTGTGATTATTATCTTCTCTTTCATTATCTTAACTGCTTTCTGCTGTCAGATAGCAGTTTCATGCACTCCTTTTTTATCCTCCTTCCTGTTCATAAAAATGAAAAAGATATGTCTGCAGCTACTCCATTGTTTTGCCTGTACAGTGATCTCTGTAGCATATTTTGCAGTACTTTTGCCATTTGTATCCTTCTTTTTTCTTACTACTATATTAAACATTGTTTGGTCATGAATGTAATTACTGTGTTTTTCATCATGTGGTCCATAAATTCCACCACGGGGGCCTCACTTACATTCCTGTCTTAAATAAGAATTCCTTTTATCTGACTAGTTCACCAAGTGGCTCCTTGAGATCTATTATGCTAGCTGCCTTAAAACACAACCTTCAGTAGCTCACAAAATTAAAAGTTATATTCAAGAAACTGAAAGTGCTTTTGTGCTCATCTACAGAGAAATCTGCAAGCTATGAATGTACAAACTATGCAACTGAAGGGTACAGGGTACACTTAGTAAGACAGCTTTGCTATAGACATGGGAACAGTCCATAGGTCTTTAAGTTCCTAAGGAATGGTCTCCCTGAGAATAGGTAGCTTATTATTCTTCACCTTGATGAATTAAACTGTTCTGTACACCTTAGAGTTAAAAGTAAGAGGCAAAAATGCAGCAAGGCCTCAGAGACTGATGGATTACATTTTCTCGGAAAGAAAATTGGGCAACTTCTGCAAACACACTGAGGACGTAGTAAAGGTTTGTGCATTATGAGCCATATCCTGAGGAAGACGATACCATTCCACGAAGTCAGTTTTCAACATTAATCTCTCAAAAAAGCCCACAGTCTATGAAGTAGCAATTGTCATGGAAAAGAGTGAGACATGGAGTTTATGGGACTAGCATGCTGGGACACTAACAGTGACAACACAGTGACATGGCTTATATAGATAACTTTCTGGTAGTTATACTTTTTTTCCCCTTTTTCTAACTTTATTTCCAAGTCTTTATGGGTCATACTCCCAGCAATAAGTTGATCAAGGTTATGTTAATCTTTTAGTGAGCAAAACCCTGAGAGAGCTTAAATTGGAGTGGCTGCATTGACTACCATGAAACAATTATTCTTTATTGCATCTGCTTGAATACTTCAAGTTGATGTGGTTACCCTGATTTATATCAGCTGTGTCAAGGCAGGACCATGCTCCTCAAACATCAGCAAAATCCACCCAGCCATTTTTTTGGCCACAAGTTATCGTGGTCCTAAGGGCCACATTAGACCTTAATTGCCCTGATCAGCCTCACCTGAGGCTTCTATCCACACCCTTGCTCATGAACCCCATTTAAGTTCAGCCCCAGTTATTTAGTCTCTCTTGGGTCATGTCTTCAGGATTATTGCTCTGCTTCAGTTATGTTGTAGGAGTACCACTGTCATAGCTTACCTTAACTCCTTGGGCCTATGCTGTGGCTCACTCATCTCCTGGATGAACACCTTGGATGTAAACTGTGTCTCATCTCCAGTCCCACCTCCTGTTGGGATCCCGTGGATAGTCCCTGGACCTGGTTTGTCCTTTTATTGTATCTAGGATTGTTAATTGACCCCCTTACCATCCCATACTGTCTGCTGTGGTGGGAACTCTTATGACTGTGCATTGATTGTGGGAATATTGCCTCTACTTGGTCATTCTTGGCTTCTGTCTTATTCCTACACTGTGGTGCAACCCTCCTCTTGCTTGTGCTGATAATAATAATGTTATCAAATGTCAAAAATGTTATTTTATATTACAAAATAACGAGTAGTTGTAGTCAGTCTTTAGCAATTTAGATGAAAATAAGATTTTGCTGCTATGAGGAAGTTGGGAACATTAGCTGCATGTTGCTTATTTCCTCAAAGCACTATATCTCCTTGCAAGTTCTTTACATCAGCCAGAATTTTGGAGACTTTCAATTGCCAATAACACAAAGAAATTCTAACACAGTTTGACACAAAAAAAGACATCATCCTGTTAAGGGATGTCTTATAGTTATGAAATGTAAAAACTATTATCTAGAAAATATTTCAAGAATTTCATTTGACTCTTGCTCCAGCAACTGAAGAAAAGCGGCTCA
Source organism: Rhynchotus rufescens (assembly GCA_032273925.1). Classification (NCBI taxonomy): domain Eukaryota; kingdom Metazoa; phylum Chordata; class Aves; order Tinamiformes; family Tinamidae; genus Rhynchotus; species Rhynchotus rufescens. The sequence continues at coordinate 28,000 of JAVCKT010028015.1, read as the reverse complement.
CGATACACCTGACAAGTGGCATGGATTGGGTCAGAGATGATAACAGAATGAGGAGAGGACTGGAAGAAATGAAGAAACCAGGTTCCCAAAGGTTGTTCGTGTTGTGTGGTGTGTGTGGTTTTATTTATTTCTTTATTTAATGATAGATTGGACTATATGACAAAGCAATATTGGAGAATGCTGAGCTGATTTGTGAGCTCTGAGAAACTCTTGATACTGGGCAACTTGGAGATGTTTGTGTTATGTTGTTGAGGTGAAATGAAATCTTGCAAGAGCTGCTGAGGACTTGTCACTACCTGGGTAATGATGAAAGAGGATTGTTTTGATGTTAAGAGTTGGAAACTCTTAACAAGTAAAAGATTTGTTCTGCAGGCTTTGGCTGTCCCTTGTGGGCAATCTTTCAGGTCAAAAGTTAAGTGTCAGTAATGAATTATAGTGATATGTATCTTTTCACATGTTAGGTATATCTAATTGCTGATAGAAGTGTCAAGCTTGCAGTCACTGAGCCAAGATTTGCGCTTTTTTTTTTTTTTTATCAGCTGAAGTCTGGAGAAAGTCCTCTGAAGTCAATATAAATTCCTTCAATCACATGAGAAATATCTGAGACATATATTTGTCTTATGAGTACTGTATGTGAAAGAGGACCAGCATCACTAAACTTGCATGTTTCTACCCTGAACTGAATAAGCAGTTAAAGTATTAACATTTTGTGGGATGAAAGATTCTTAAATCATACAGCAAGTGAAATATTTCATTCCTGGTTGTTTTGATATTAGCTTTCATCCACCTAAGTAGTGCTGGGCTTAAAAGGAGTTGTACCCTGAATATAGCAAGCACTGTGGAGCCCCAGGTCTTCCTGGACTGTCTCTGTCATTAGGTAGGCACTTGTTTACCTGTTCAATTAAAGGTAGAAAAGAACAAGTCTGAGGATTAAAAATAAATAAATGATTAAGGTTATGAGACTCCAGTAGTTACATACCTATTAATATCTATTTATGCTGAGTTATGCTTAGGCTGGAGGAATGTGTCAATGGTAGTATTATTATAAGGAGTTCTCCTGTTTGAAGAAGAAATCCCCATAGCTTAAGATGACTTGATTGGTTTTCTCCTTCCACTCCCTGCTCTACTAACCGTCTTGAAAGTGGCATGAATCATTCTGGACTGATATAGGAGTTTCTAATAAGGACAGCTGTTATGACAAAATTGAAGAGCTGAAATAGGGGCAAGTGACTCCTTAGGACTGTAATCTCAGCTGAGCTCATCAGCTCATTTTAGAGACGATTTTATTTTAATTGGGTGTGTGAGAAAAATTTCAAAGCTCTTACACTTAATGCTGGATGAAGGAAAAAACTTATTAACTGACCATATTGCATAAAGAATGAACTGTATGGTAACACTGTCTTGCACTTTTCTGAGCTACACATGTGAGAATTAAAAAGCTGGACTGAAATCTGGCTGTTTCCAGGGTGTCTGGTCCTTTACAAGTCACCTTTGGAAGGACTTCTCAAATCAATCATGGAGAAAGGAGCAGTGATCAACTCTATGAAGGCAGGGGCGAGGGGAAAATCTAGCTCTCTAGCCAGCAGCATAACACCCTATAATTTCACCTGCGCCAGACTTTTACCTGTTAGCTTTTAAATCTAGACATGCTAAGTTTGTTTCCCTGCCTACAAGCCCTATCAACACCAACACTGAGCTTACAGTTTGGCAGCAGGTGGAGCTGCTCATTTCCTTCCTTCACTCTTATCTGTTGCCAAAGCTTTCCAGAGTAACAAAGAGCATAGGACAACTTCTTTTACTACCTTCTGGTCTCAGTGGGGAAAAAATGTGCTCTCTCCAGAACTATTTTGCATATATCCATGTGCAGCAATTTCAAGTTTGATGCAGGTTTGCTTCACATTAGTGCTATGGAGTATTTCCTCTGCATATTGAGCAGTGCTGCTGGAGGTAAGCATTGGTGGCCAGTGTTTGAGGTGTTTGACATGGGCCCAGCCTCTTCCTTTACACCTTCCATGTGGCTTTTTGCAGATTATGTCATGAAGCAACCTACATGCACAAACCAGGATGCTTCTGATACTAAGCCCATGGAAATTGGTGTCCTGTGACTGCAGGCAAGTAAGTATGAACTAAGGTCTAAGTAGGCCAGGGTATGGTTATGAGCAGTTGGCATTAGTCTACAACAGAAGGTGTATTAGTGGTCAGGATTTGTAGTGTGTGTGCATGCTTCAGAAGAGTGAACCACTGCTGTTCTTGAATTACCTTACAATGATGTTACATTTATGGGAATAGACATGTTTTAAGTTAATATTCTTTTACTGAACAGGTTCACAGACTCTGGTGGATTATGTTCCAGTGAAACAAACTTGCTCGTTTGTGCTATCTGGTCTAATTACTACACTGACAGTAATGGTTTACAAGTTTGTGACCCTCATTAGAAGGAAGAAAGATATAGAAACCCACAGCCTTTCTGCAAATATTTCCATTTTTCTCACTTTGTATTCCTGAGGGGGAAAAAAAAAAACAAAAACAAACAAAAGCTTCCTTTAAGTCACTGCAACACTGGGAGATTGTACAACAAAGTTATTTGTCTTGATTATACATGTGTAAGAAATTGTATTGATTTTAGCAAGGGCATCTAAGATGGACTGCAGGGCAGAAACAGATGTTCTGTCTGTCTAGCAGACTTTCCACCATGTTCCCATCTTAAGGGGAACAGTGCAGTAGAAGCTCCTTCCTTTACTGTTAAGAATGATTGTTTGGTGTATTTAGTCACTCGGCATTTCAGAGAACTGGTTGGTTTTAAAATTCATAGGTTCAAACCCTCCTGAAAACCTATACTGGGGAAATGTAATACAAGTTTTGACCCAGAAAGCACTACAACTATAATTGACCATGAATGTATGTCACAAGTTTCCTCCTATACAGAGTCTGAAATTCAGGTTCTGTGAAGATCAGGACAGTTCAGATGGTGGCAGCTACATTGTCTTAGGGTACAATGAATGAATCCTTCAAAGGGGACACAGTAATGCTGTGGAGTACTCTAATGTTGTTGGAGTGACGTAAAAGGTTGAAGTATGGCACAGTGATTTTTTGACTAATTCTAGTCTTATAATTGCATCTTTTAAGGGTAAAAACTGTTTTAACATAACAGAAACCTTCCCTGGATCAAAATCAATTGCTTCTCACTTCACTACAATGAAAATTCAGTAGAAGAAATGCATGATTTAAATTTAATTACTGTGTTATTACTTAGTGTCATCTGCTGTCAGGCTCATGTATCCATAGTGTTAACTGGAGAATTGACTCTAAAATATATATATATATATATATAAATATATATATTTTTGGTGTACTAAGTGCTCTGATGAAGAGCTAAGCAGCCAGCCTGGCCTCAGTTCAATGTGGCCATATGCACATATACTTTCCTAGTAGGCTTTGCTTTCACAGCTTGTCTACATGGGAAAGTTAGATTAGAGTATGAATTTACAACACACCAGCTACCGTGGCTGCTTTAAGCAGAAGCTACACTGAGCCCCGTGAGCTACATCCTTTCTATTGACCTGGCTGGCTGCTAGGAGAAGCTAAAATTAGGAATAACTGCAGGGAAAATTGACCAGTAATGTTTGGTCCTGCTCAAAGCTGGTCCCTGCAGATCTAGAATGGTTTGGGCCCATCCAGGATGCCAGACAAGCTTGAGTTTTACTTTACAGGAGAGCTTTAAATAAAAAGCAGTGACTTTAAATATCTGCCAGCCTTTAAAGAGGAGTTTTAAATGATGTTGAGGGCAGGCAAAGTAAATGAAAGTACAGTTTTTACTAGCACTCATGGAAAAAATGGGAATTGCATTACTGAGGCTTGTGCTCTCTGTAGGAACTGAATGGGAAGAACTACAAGGACTCAGCAGTGGCACTTAATCTCTTTTTTTTATGTGCTATGATTATGTGTTAGAATGATATAGTCCAATATACATGAGAATATCCTGGAGCTACATGTGATTTTAATGAGGTTGCTGTCAGCAAAAGGGTCCACTTAGGCAGTGTGCTAAAGAAATAGTCTATGCTAAAATACTTCAGTCTCCAGGTATTTTTAAAATATACATGGCAATGACTAACATGCCTTGCTCACTTCATATGAAAACAGAATCAGTTCTTTGCTTATGAGATTTAAAATGAAAATACTCATTTTTCATTTTCTTTATGGACATTTGTTATCACAGGGTAAAAATTCAAACACTGTTAAATCCTATTCATGCTGTAGCCCACTTAAAAAAAAAAAATAAATAAAAAAGAAATCCTAGGTATACATGTTCAAAACTTCAGTGTAGTGTTCCCCTGCCTTCTAGCCTTTGTTCTAGTCTTTGTAAAACAAAGCAAATCAGAAGGAAATGTTCATATTTTTACACTGCATTACTGGCAGAATCAACATATCTTATTTGTTTCTGCAAGACTTGGAAGTGGCTGCAGAGGCTTAGAAAGCATCAGTGTGAGTGGACTTGTTAGCTGGAAACTTCCCAGCTGTGCCTTTCAGTCGTCCTAGGCTACCTGCCTGTTGAACTGGTGATTTTTGGGGATGATTCAAGGACAGATCGACTCATTCTGCTGTTATACCTCCTTCCTTTGTAACTTCCCTAATTTTAGAGAAGTATGTGGATGTGACTACAGTCCTTTTCCTTTCTCAGTCTTTGTTTCTTGATCATACATAGAGACAAACTGTCAATCTTTAGCATACCTGTGGCATAAAATGCTCTAGGAAATGACAAAGCTCTGCACCCCTTGGTAATGACAGAAGACTGCTTCAGACTTCTGCACTAAAGAAAAAATGAGAGGAGAAAAAACTAAGGTAGGTTCTGCAAAATGTTATGATATTTGTGTCTAGGTGGCTTTAGATGAAGCAAAGACAACAGATGGGAGATTGGCCAGATCTGAAATTGTGAATGGTGAAGTAGTGGGCTGAGTATTACCTAACCTCTGCAGTGGAGAGCGCTCTCCCAGGCTCAAGTTTATTGCCTGGAAATTCAGGAGAGCTCCCATTGATAGCCACTGAAAAAGCTGTCTGCAGCGAATTTCTTTGGGCTCCAGAGCATTTACCAACTGCTGAAGGATGTTACAGTTAATTGATTTGTCTAGTGCAAACAATGACTGAAAACAACCCCTGGCTGTCTGGAGTGCGTTGTTCTGTGTTTGTTAGTTTTGTCTCTAGTTACTGCCTCTTTTATATGCCTTCTGTGTATTGTTCGCCTGGAAGTTGAGTACTTTCTTGCTTGCTCTGTCAGCTTTTTTTCACCCCATAATGGGGTCACCTATGAAAAACTTTGAAGGCTTGACTCACAAGCATGGAACAAAATTTGTTTCAGGTGATAATGCTTCCCAGTAGGAGACTATTTGGACTGTTGGAGAAGTAGTTTGTTATGAGAATATAAAATCAGTTTCCAGGATGAACAAGGGAATTGTTTTGTTCCTTTGCAGTGTGAAGGTAGCGAGCAATAGCCTGAGGGGGTCAACTCTCAATCGGGGTGGATAATTCTTTGCTTTCACTTTTGTATCCTTTTGCCTCTATGAAACCCAGCTCTACAAAAATATTTTTCTTGTATATCTAATGGGACTTCGGAAAGTAAAGTTCAGTATTGCAAGTGTATGGTCTAGAGATATAAAACTGAGTGACCAGGTGATATGGACAATGCCTGAAATACAACGGGTGTGTTTGTAAGACCTGACAGTGTGCCCAGGATCAGGGGCAAGGGCATGACATCTCTTCAAGTGAGAGAGAGGAAACTGATTTCTAATACTTCCCACAGCTGACTGACAAATAGGATGTCTAGAATAGGTCCTTTGAACTATCACCTCTCTCAGCCGTGAACACCACTCATCTTCAAATGTCAAAGCTTAGGCTTTGCCAGCCCTTGAGATTAAATGCAGGATCTAACTTTGCTAGTAGGGTAGAGCTTTCTGTAAACCAGTACAGCTTATTTAGAATAAATACCTGCAGTGAGTTATAGTCTGTCATAAGTGTCTGAAACTAGGTAGAATTCTAACAGATGTAATAGGAACTGTTGTCTCAGTGGCCCAGCTGCATAACTGTTATCACCAGGCAGCTCCTTCACAGACAGAATAGTTGTTAAGAATTTAGAATACTTAATTCTGAGTGGGGGAGAAAAAGGGGGCAAAAACTAGGGGGCAACACAATGTTATAAGGAGATATGTTCTTGATTAGGAAGGAAGGTTATCAGAAAGCAAGTGATGTCAACTTAATGCAGAGGGATGAGATTTGCTTCACCTAGTTTTGGCTTCATGATAAACTACACTCTGTATCTAATCACCCTCAGATACCTCTAGTGAAGAAAAGTATTGATGTAATTCATCTCACTATACTGTAAATGATTAAATCAGTATGAAGTGGATTCTAAAATGATCCTGTGATACTCCATACAAAGTACCAAAACTGAAAACCAGAGTGAGCTTCCAGTTTACCCTGTTTTCCTATGCAAACTCTTATATTCTTCCAACAGAAAAACTAACCTCTCTTCCCACATTTGAGTTTTCAGAATGAGTCCCTTCTAAGAGCACTTAGTTTCCTCTAACTCCATGATTTATTTTTAGTGCCTAACCACCTTCCCCCTACCACCTAGGTAACTCTGTAAACCAATAAACGCAGTTTTAAAGCTCTGGAAGGGTTTTAATTTTTTTAAGCAACATAAGGACCTGATAAGATCATTTTCATCCCTGCCTATCAAATGAGGGATGCACTAAGGAGCTGATAATTATCTACCACCATACTGAGACTTAAGATGTAGCTATCTTTTCAGTTCTTTGGAGTCTCCATGTCTAAATTCCTTGAGCTTTATTAGTTACTTGAAGAATGAATGAGTCTCAAGTCTTTGAAACAGTCTTGGTGTTCAGCTCTCCAATAAATGGAAAGGAAAGATCAAGAGGTTAAATGATAGCTAATCATACAGTGAATTCAACCTCCAGAATCTTAACAGAATTGCTTAAACTGCAGTTCAAATCACTCTAGCTTTTTCTCAACAAGATAGTCTTTCATGTATTATCAGCTGTATGTAGAACATAGCTTAAATTGATCTGAGTGTTTTGTATTTTATTTAAAAACTGTATTAAATCTGTTTTTGTACCTCCTGGCTTTCCAAAAGAACCTTTGTTTTTTTATTGTTCAATCCTTGAGAATTTTCATCTTAAAGGTCAGGAGATCTTTTTTTTGATTCTTTTTCTGGTTGACTTGAATCCTTGAGCCAAATTTCAGAACTGGTTGCAAACCCAGTGGCAGTTTGATTCCACTTCAGTGAAAGTCTAAAGTGTCTAATACATAACAGTCATCACTCAGATTATGACAAACTATGTACAGAAGTATCCAGTGCTTCTCAATCATCCTGTCTCATTGAAAAGTTAGTGGCCCCTATGCTTATATATGACTTTATCCTATCAGGACTAGATTTGTTTTAACAATATGGTGATAGTAGTCTTACTGAAAATATATAGGTAGTGTAGGAACTGAGTATTGATAACAGCCTCTTTACACAATGCCCCTTGTCCCTCCCATTAAAAATCTATGGTAAAGATATTTTTGCCTCTTACCTCAACTCCCAATAATAGAAAATGCCTGGTTAAAGCTTGCTAATATAACATCTATAAGGTGATCTATCCTACTGAGGATACTAATTTTACTAAGCTCCATATTTCAGCACATTTCTGTACTGTACCATGCTGACCATCAATTCGGATAAATGCTTGTATAGGCTTCAGGATTTGCCATTGTGCATTATAGATGTGGCCTTTTTAGCTATGTTCAATGATAGACTTATTACAGGACAAGCCTATGTTTATTAATCCTCTTAGGACATGCAGTTAGCTTTTGTGGGAAAAGCATTGGATTGGTAATGTAATATCTATAGAATATGATCCATCTAAAACTTCCTGAGTTTTGTTCATAATTTCAAGGGGAAAAATACTAATTAAATCTCACTGCATTTGCATATATAGTCTAGTAATTAGATGAAAGATTTATCTGAGTAATTCTAGAGGGCAATAGCAGAAATTATTAAAGGTATTTGAGAGCTACCTGGAGTAAATAGTCACTGAAATAACCAGCAACCACAATATTCACTGTTTAAATTTGCATATATAAGTGACTATAAAATAATTTCTCGTGAAAAGCAGATCTAAATTGAGAAGCTTTTTAGTCTGAGCTTGGTCCAAAGCTTATAGAAGTTGAAGATATTTGACTATAATGGGTTTTGAATCATGTTATAATAAAAACCATTCTCTGAAAGTGAATTTAGCTTGAGTGAAAATTGAGAGACACTCAGAACCTGTTCCTAGAAAACCTCTCAATGTCCTCTTCAGCTATAGAAAATTTGCCATATATTATTGTCAATAACCTATTATTTCCTGTAGACTTTTGTCCATCTCAAGTGGTTAAAATATTGCTGTCACCCAATTTGAGACCAGCATGCCACAATTTCTTGTCAGCTTGGGGCCTGGAGTTATAAATTGTAACTCCTTACAGAGAGTTTACTGCTGTCAAATCAGAAACATGAGTCCTTAATGCATAGATATCTGCTGTGCTCTGAGAAAAAGGAGAAAATAAAATAGCTGAGTTTAACCTGTATACAATTTTTGCTCAAATTCTTCATTCCATTAGGAATTCATTGAAGTTGTGGGTCAAATTAGCAAAGCAAATGATCAAAGAAATGTAGAAAATGGTAGTTTTTCTCTTGACAAAGAGAATTTAAAGTGTTTAGTAGTAGTTAGTAGATTTAAGAAATTATTTCTCAAAAATGGATTTGAGAAATGTACAAGCTGTGAAAAAGAACGAGACAAGTTCCTAGTTCAACAACTTTAAAGGTCTACCTAGACAGAAACCTGTCTCTACCAACAATCAGTAGTATATCTATAAAGAAAAAGTACAAGAAGGTCACATATATTCTCCATTTTCTGGTAGTTTTTGTTTAAAATTTCCCTAGAGGAACAAATTAAGTTTGTAATAGGGCTTAGGGTTCATTTTTGATCACAACACTATTCTGGAGCACTCAGTTCCCAAATTTGTTTGCATCCTCTTGATGTGAAAAATCCTTTTATTTTGTGTCTCTGAACTTCCTGTCTGATACTTATCAGGTTCTCATACTGTGACAAACAGTAGAAGCTCATTCTGTATTCAGCTTCTGTATCTAACAATCAATACTGTTCATGATCTTTTTAAACCCCTCAATTACCTCCTTCCCAACAAGAAAAATCCTAGTCTATTTAGTCTCCCATATAAAAATTTTCAGGTCTGTAGTCCTCCTTATTACCTCTTCTTTGACAAAGATAATGTGTTGTGAGAATGGAGAGTTTCATTCCTTCTGTTAAGATCATCTTAGGGGTTTGTGCATGTTTTTTTTAACCCATAACTTGATGATTTATTATTTTTTTTGTGATTGTGCTACATCTCAATTAGCTGTGAGTAAAAAATCATTGCTTCCTGTGAGCATCTATTATTTGGGTTATGAATGTATTCAAGGGATGAACCAGGGATGAACTCTGGTTTTTGGAGGTGATGCTACTCATGATGCTACTAGAAACCTCCCCTACAGGCAATGTAAAAGAGGTTGCCTTCAGAATAGTTGTTCAGCAAAATGAATGAGCCCTGAAGTATGAAGAATAAAAGCTGATGCAGCCATGCTCAACTTCATTTTGGGTAAATGGTCAAAGATATCATTAGTTGCTATACAGAAAATCTATGGAGACCTTCAAAGCTTTGTATACAGTCTTCCTCCAAGGAGTCACAGATGCTACATAACTTTTAGGTTCCTTCACCTGAAAATGCCCAGTTATTCCCTATAGTGTATTTTTGAGGGGGAGTTGAGTATTTGGTAAAAACTCTCATGACATTTTTATTGACAATATAATTAGTTACCGTGGATGAAAATTCAAAATGTCCTTTCCTTGGAATCTGCTCCCTGAGGATGAATGTTAGGTGACATGTAGGTGGCTTTTAGTCCCCTAAATGTTAGGTGACTATCAGTGAAAGCAGCTTAATCTCATTTCAACACGCACACATGCGCACATACACACTTACCTTCGTTATGCATTATGCCAATACTCTGTATTTGGCATATTCTTTCACCTTCTTTCTCTACTAGCAATTCTGAGACTCTTCGTTTTTTGCAGATCATTTCTGCTGCCTCTATCTTCCATATTATCTAGTAGTCCCAGAATATTCTTCTGTTCTTGGGGTTCTATGCCACATTTCCTTTTATAATTTTATCCTCAAAGTAGCTGACACTTTACTGGCTATCAAAAAAAAAAATTGAAAGAATATAAAAAAATCTTGTTGCATTTCTAAAAAGCTTTTTCAGTTCCTCAGGGGGAAACCCAACACTTCTACTAAATGTCAGGTTATTTTCAATACAGTTGGCTGTTCATTGGCCCAAGTAACTGGTATGCATCTTGTGATGACCTGACTTCATGTGGAGAAGTAAACAGGGGTATTTAGAGAAATACAAGCAATAACTCAAGAGGTTTAGATTTGATTCTTGTGCAACACTGATTACTCTTACTGCTTAAATGAATCTGGTCCTGAGTTTCATAACCTTGAGACTTCTAAAACTAATAGTTTTTTAGATTGCATCCTTTGTGTGTATACCACACTGTCTTCTTGCTCTAACTTTTGATTAAAATTTTCCTTGTCCTTAATGCTCACCTGTTTCACAGTTTCTTCTCAGTTTCTCATGAGTATCCATTTTCCTTAATGGCTGAAACCCCACATACTTCTGAATGTGCAGAACCAATGATCTTTTCAACATAATTCTTTTCAAATTCTCTGTGTTGGATTCTGTGTGCTCTTCGGTACAGCTGATATATAGTGTCTAATTCATCAGAAATGTTAAGGACGAGACTCTTTTAATCCTTAGTCATGATAGAAACTCAAGATGATAATGTTCCTGCAAGAAAAAAGTGCCTAAAAGTTGCAGGGTTACTACACCAATCTCGTGTGAGATATGAATGGATCTGCATGATGTTTTAACACAGTGCCTCATGCTGGGTGTATTTTTTAACCTTTTCCTTCACAGTAGACTTGGCAGCTAAGTTGGACTCCATTTCCCATGATGTGTTATAGCAATAAAGCTCCAATAATGCACTGCAGCTATGTGTTGCAGGAGCTGCTGCCATGGAAAGAGAAGAGACATGGTCTATCTGTGCTGCCCCACTCTTCAGGCAGAGTGATTTCATGTGTTAAGCCAAATTATAAATAAACCTCCTGAGCCTTTTTGAATTGAATACAAAAATATATATATAAATGTATTAAAATGAATGGAAACAAAACATTTTCCTTTTGCTTCCCAGAAGGGAAAACTGAGAACTTCAACAAAATTAGATTCCTTATGAAAAAAATCACAGAAACCACACAGGCTTAGAAAAATAACTCCAAGAAGCAAGGACAGTGAAAGCCTTCTACGGGTGTCAATGCAGGCAGTGAGTCTGTTTCTCTCTATTAAGTGCACAGACAGCAAGATTTTGGCAGGACTGAATTGAAGACAACCTTTACTGATCATCACTTTCTTGGACTCAGATGTTATAAGCAGGATTTGTCTGCTTTTACTTAGGCTGTTACAAGTGTTTTAAGTCAATGAGTAGATCCCTCAGGTCCATTTACGTTCAGTGGAGGAAGGCCAGGCATGTTCAGAAAGCCCTTCACTACATCTTACAGGAGAAAGCATGAGTCACCTTTCAGTGTGCCAGTTCCCCTCTATTGCCTTCAAATAGAGGCTGGAGTAACTGGTTCAGACTTGCATTTCCAACATGATCAAGTCTATGTAAGGAGTATCTTACCGAGGTAGAGCCAACACCCATAGTGCCTTAGCTAAGCACTGAAAAGAGCTGGCCTGGATTGACCCTGTTGTCACTAAAAATCATTGCTGTTAGCAAAGAGCCTGTTTTGGCATGCCGCTATGTATGAAATTATTAATGACCATGAGTTTTCAAAATTCACCAGATTTGAAACTTAAATTTTTATTTCATTGTTGGTCAGTTTGGGAGCTGTTGCAGATTCCATAGCTAACAGCACAAGACTTTTTTTTCTTTCCATTTTGTCAACATCATCTTCTTGACGGCAGGTCAGTTTTGGTGAAGGGATACAAGTTAGCAACAACAGAAATATTGTACCACCAGTACAAATGGATATTTTCAATTTTTCCACATCCTTTGCACTTGTTTTAGGTAGACATTAGCATGCAGACCAACTGAGAATCTGGAAAGTTGAGAATTTTCAGGAAGGAGTATAATTTAACAAAATTAAACAAACAAAAAAGAACTGAGGGTCCTCAAGAGGGACTGTACGTTTAATTCCCCAAACAATATAGCAACCTTTTCTGTTGTCAGAAATCTTAAGACTCAATAAACTCAGTGAAGACTTAGGAAGATATAGTCAATGTTTATTCAGATGGTTGAGATATTACAGTGCATGTAATATCCAGATTTTTTTCTTTAAGACTATGATTACTGTGTTTTAGTGTAATTATGAGTACTTTAGAAGCACAGAATTTTCACGACTTCTTCATCTCTGCGATTATGGGCATGTGTTTTGGGATGCCTGTCAAGAAAATTTGAGCAATACATTTCAAGAGCAATAACCTTATAGCAAAAAGTACTTGCTATAACATGCAAACAAACAAAAAAAAAGTGAATATTTTAAGTGCCCAAATCAAAGATGGTAAAAAAGTCATGCTGAAGCAGTGGGGAAGAGTTTGAATAAAGCACTTTATTTGGAGGAACTATTTATTTCTCTGTATGTTTCTATAATAGCAAAATCACAGATTAAATGTTAAATTCTAAAGAGAACAACTATAATTATTCTTAGAATCAGTTTAAACAAGCTTCTGCTTGGCTCGATACATTGGAGCTTCTGTTCTGAAGGTTCCCAAAATGTTATAAGAATTGGATATTATTTCAAAAAACTCATTTCTGTAGTAGCTGCTTGTATTGGTTTGAAGTAAAAATATTTGAGGGAAAATACCGAGCCCTCTGTTGTAAATAGCACAGACAAACCATGGGGTAAGGCAGCTAGTAGTTTTTTGCTTATCCTTAAAATCTTGCCATCGTGGTCTATGACTGGAATATATTCTCACATATTTATGTGATATTTTTGTTTGTTTTTATCGGCATACCAGTTTCTGGTACTATGAAGAGTTAGCTGGATTCAACAGAATATATTAACAGTATTTATTCATTTTTAATAAAAAATAAGTATTTGTTAATCATTACAAGTATTTGGAGGTTATGTAGGACATCCTAAACCATCTTAAATAGAACAAGCTGCCTGTGTGTATGAGTGGCTGAGATGATCCTAGAGATCTTTATAGACCATTGGACTATTGATCATCTACTGGAGACAACATTCGATTGCCTAAACATGCTGTCATCTGACCTGGGCTCTAGGCTCTACTGACTTTACTGGCTCCATCTCCATCAACTCTGTGTATTTAGGCGTGCCATTTTAGACATGTCAAATCTAATCAGCTGCATTTAGGTTTCAAGATCTGGTGTTGAATCCCAACTCGTGTTCCAGCAGTGCCTCTGGATTATGCACGTGGTGGCACTGCTAACCAGCTCATGTTCTCATGGCTTAGTAGCTCACCAGGAAAGCAGCTAGGCAGTTCCCAAATCTAGGCAATCTTGGAAAGCAAGACTGCTGCATTTAGGCAGTATTAATGGAAAAGTTCAGTCTGATGTAGTCTTCAGAGAGCCATCTCAAAGTTACGGAAGCTGTAAACTGATTGGTACTTAGTGCTGTAAAATTAACCAGGGGGTTCTTTGGGTTTAATAACAATTGGGAAAAGTGGTGATCAAGCTCACAAAGACAGAATGGTCCTTCATATTTCTGTATGTACATTTCTCTTTTACCCATTTTCCACAACTACATGTGTGTGAATTCTTGCTGGTTGCCAACTCACATAATGTCTCAGATTCCAGAAGTGGAGCCATGTTATTAATGAGAAGAAAGCAAGCAAAGGACAGGAGTGACAACAGGAGACAGATGGGGACTCAGTCTATAAAAACTTGGGATTTTTTCCCTAAACTCTAGGCCTAGGTTCCACCATCAATTTTCTTTTATACTGCATTTATTATTTTTCTAGAGTACCTGAAAATAAAATCCTGTATATATAGTTCCTAAAACAGGGTTAGAGTTGTTGTTTTTAAAGAATGTTTTATACCTTCCAACACTAGTCAAGTAAGAGCCATGCTCTCCCCATGATTCATGGTTAATAGCATACTTTCTTTAGACAGCTTTATTTATCCTACAATAACATACAAAATATGCCCCAACTGGCTTTATTTCTAGCCAGTTTTATGTTGGCATTTCTTTAACAGCACATGGAGGGAGGGGTATAGGGGGAGTCAATAAAGAATGTGAAAATGTGTCCTTCTATAAAAACCAAGCCTGAAGTAGCAGTTGGACTTTGGCACATGTGTGGCCTATTATTGCCTTCTGTTGTAATCAGCCTTCTGGCAGAGCAATAACATCAAGGTGTTGTTTATACACTATAAAATGCTAAAATGGCATTGTAAAGATTAGCTGGAAGGTGAGGGTTGTTTTGTTTTGTTTTGTTTTCCCTTCCCCTTTCTATCCTTGCAGCAGAGAAATCCAGCACATGAAAATGACTTTTCTCAACATTTTCAATGGCTCTTTAATGGAAAAACTGTTACCTGCAGAGAGGAAGTGTGACCCAAGGCCTAGAGAAACTGAGAAGGATATTTTGCTTCAATCCCCTGTGTTCCCACAAGTGTGTTTTGTGACCTCAGTTCACATCACCTCTGCATGCCTTTTGCCTCCACCACAGCTCAGCACAACTGTTCAGCCACCAAGGGCCCTAACAACACTATTAAAGCCCTGAACTACAAACAATTTAACATAAGTTAAGCATCAACATTAAAAATAATAGTAATAATAATGTTGATGCTTGTTGTTATGGTCAAGATTAAAAATAATAGTAATAATAATCTTGACCATCGCTACTAAAAGCTGTTGCTGTATCAATGCTGTACCTAACACAAATGTAGTAACAAGAAATTTTGCAATTGTCATTTGGGATTCAGTTTTGTGGTGTGCTGAGGTTCTGTGTGGAAATTAAGATGATCACTAGTGCCTAGGGGACAGCAACACAACATCACTGAGAAGCATCAACAAAGTCACTAGTCTAAGTTTCCAAATCCAGCAAGCCAGAGACACTGAGTTCACTTTCTCTGAGTCAGTTCAGCTCTTGTGTATATGAAGTGTTGGAGGAGGGAGGGGTTATAACAAATTAGTGCTTTTAGCTTGAATAGGAACAACTGTGGTCAGAATTTCCTTGGGGTAACAGACATCATCCCCATGACACTAGAAGAGGATAAGACTGTTACTCACAAGCATGGAAGAGATATTTACTCTGGGCTTGATTCAGCTGCCCACAGATTAGATTTATAATGTCATCTGAGACACCCTAGAGTGTTCAAAACATTTTTGCAGAGCTGACAGATATGATGCAGAAATTGCAAGACCCTCCTGGTGTGACAGCTGGAAACCAGCCAGGATATATACAGAATATAAAATGGCATTGGATGCTTATGTGTGGGCAACTGAATCAAGCCCCTTGTATCTTCTCCCACATTTCCCTCATAGTAATATCTTATTTTTTCATTGAAAAGACTTATTGAGGTAAAGAGATGGAGTTCATGGCAAGCACAGCATTCAGCAATAAAGGCCTTAGTTCATAGATTGAAAAGTCTGAGCTATGCTTCCCAGAACACTTAATCAAAATTCAGAATAGCATGAAAGAAATAAAGTTGGAAAATTAGAATTTTGAATATCTAAACATTCTCCAAACTACTAGTGTGCCACTTTCCCAATTAGCATATTTGTCTCCCTTTTGTCAACTCACTGATCACAGCTGGTTTCTAAAGAGTAACCCAGGCTGTGGGAATATTTTTAAAGTTTCTTAGTTATCAGGGGAAGAAAGTAGCCTACAGCTTTAAACAACAATAAGGAAAATAAAAAGGTTTATTGGCTCTATTATATTGATTTTCTTTATAATGATATTTTGGGCCAAACACGTGTCAGATGATTTGTGGTATGTGATGTCGAGACATTAGTTTTGTGAGAGCTTCCCCTTCAGAAAGCCTTGAGCAGCAGCCTGCTGGGAAGGTATCTTCCCAGATACTCCACTCAAACCACTCAGCACTTGCTCTGTTGCTTATATTCTCTCCCCAAACATCTGTTACTGATCACTGTTGGAGGCAGGATACTGAGCTAAAATGAGTTTTGGTCTGGCCTAATGATTATGTCTTTGTGCAATAAATAAATATTTCCATGACACAAACTACATTCACATGAGTAGTATTTACTCCTAGCACCTTCTTCTGGTTGGGAAAGCAGGTGGGAACAGGGAAAAGCCTTGGGCTGGAAGGAACCTCAGGAGGTTATTTAGTCATTCCCCTATCTGAAATTAGATTCAACTATTTTAAAACCATTCACGGCAGATACCTAGTTTGTAACAACCTTCTGTGATGGAAGCCCACAGTCTCCCCAGCGTTCATTGCCTTAACAGCTGGAAACATTTTCCTCATCTCCAAGCTAATTCCACTTTGCTACCATTTAAGACCAGACTGACTTTCCTAAACTCAGTAGACATGGAAAAATGACTTATTCTTGACTTCTCTCCAACAGATATTTTTCATATTTTAATGTTTCTTTTTTTTTTTTTATTAATTTCTTATTATTTCCTGTCTAAAATGACATCCCCATAGTAGTAGTTTCTGGTAGGTCATGATTTCTAGTACTTCAGGTAATTCCTCTTGCTTTTCTCTTGATTTTCTTCTGTTGGTCCACCCTTCATTGAAATAAAAATGTTGAGAGTAGCATAAGGAAGATTTATACCACTTGAAAGTGGCAGGGGAAGATCCTTGTTTGTATGTTTAGTTATGATGTTTTCATCTTTTTAGACGGCATGATGGGGGCACTAATTTCAATGGAACACTTTGCTTCAGCAAGATCAAGATCATGTCAGTATTTCTGGAGAAGAGATCCTAAATAAGCAATGACCAGATTAAGGAAGTAGACCCTAAAGACGTCATTTATTAGCACCACCATCACAACACATCAGATTTGATTTCATACTTCCGTGTTGCAAAGGGTGAGTTATGTTTCTCTGCTTACATGTACTCTGAGCGGCATGCACCAAGAGAGATGGCAGTGTTTTAATTAAAATTGATAAAGCCTCTCTGAAAATTAGTCTAGGGGAAACCCATCTTGTCAAATGCAGATCTGCCAGGTTTTGGCTGAAGGGGGTTTGCGAGGGCTGGGGAGCCTCTTCAGGGCTGGTGGGAGCCTGGGAGCAGACTCACCCTGGTGCAATCAGTTCTGTTGAATGAAAAAGCACTCCAGGAAAGAAAATATCTTTAATTAACAAAATGGCATCATGCACAAGCAGAAAGGTGTTGAAGGTCTGGCCTCCCATGTAGTTTTTGGAAGACACAGAAATTCTTATCTCATTTTACATACATTTGATGATGAAAGATAATTTGGTTTCCTGCTTCTTGTGTCTTCTGAATTCTGGCCAATGTGTTTTCTGCAGCAGAAATAATTCCCTATTTAATATTAATGTGGCTTCACCAGGAACCTGCCTCTACCTAATCAGCGTCCTAAAAATAACTAGTAGAGTTGGAGCCTGAAAGGGGGGAAAGAGGTGAAGGCATCTTCCAGCTAATCCAAGACATTTGGGACAGAGTCATAATGCACAGAGCTGTGAGGGAAGTTCTCACGGGCATGGAAGGGCCAACTCAGCCCCGGACACATCATGATCACAGTCTGGGTTCTTTTCCAGCCATGTGACTGACTGCTGTCTTCTCACACTCTGGTGTCAGTTGCCCTGAAGATGCTCTGTGTTTTGTGTTTATTTGCAGTCCTACCACAGGGAAAGGATAACTTTGTTCCTGCTCAGAGGAAGAGACCTATAGATATATATGTAGTGTTGCCTGCAGATGCTGAAGAGTGAAACTAGTGATAATGATGTGGTGGACATCAAGGGGCTGCTCTTCCACCCCAACTGCCTCCCCAGTGGCACCTGTGGACAGGAGCTCCAGGCCAGAAGCATCAGCTGTGCTATAAATATTATGGTGATATGTTGAAGTCAAGTTTATTTGGAAGTCATATCTTCATGTTAGGAAGGACTGAGGTGCTAAGACCCCGTTAGCTATCTCGGTGCCTGTGCTTTGTTCCCTCACTGGTTCCAAGAAGCACTGTCGTTTCACCCACCAAGCCAATGCAAAAATGGGCTTTGGGTTAACGGCAGCCATCGCTTGGCAGGAATCAACTACCTGCCCCATTAAAAGCCTGTCACCTCTGCTGTCAGCTTTACAGAAACTTTAAATCCCAGTAAAATGAAACACTAACAGCTGCTTGTTATTGCAGATTGTGCCCTGTATTATTCCTTCTGTGCTGTAGTGAAGTTTACTGGAAAAGGGAAAAAAAAAAAAGAAATCACACTTTCCCCCTTGCCAGAAGCAAGATGTGCATCTGGAGAAGTTTTCCCAGTGAGCAAAAATTGGACATAAAGCCATGTTATGAGGAAATTGCATTTTATCTCACATTTCCCATTCTGCATGAGCAATTATGTATGCGGCTGCATGTGTTCCTTAGGTTGTGTGTGTGTCTCTGCTTGTGACTTTAGACCAGAGCTAGTTTTGCACAAATTTGACAGTACACAAAGGTTAAAAAAAAAAAAAAATTAAAAAAATTAAAGAACCCCACATACACCCTGAAAAAAATCAACTTTCACCAAGAGAAAAGCCTCTTTTGTCACTGCATATGCAGTAGCTCTGCAAAGAATAGCCCATTCTTTGTTGCCATCCACAGAGACATTATTTTATTCGACACCCATAGAGCTGCACAAATGAGAGTCAGCAGGCATCAAGCCGTCCTCTTGGAAAAGAGAGTTGGCATCTCCCTCCCTGGCACATCTGGTGAGTTTGAATGGCATCCGCTGGCATGGCTTTGCAAAATTAATTACATTCCAAAGCCTTGTCACAAACAATAAACCCTTGTGCCAAACGCTGATCTTTTGCTTTCTGCCAGATGTAATGCATCTGCTTGTCTTTATCAGGTTTAATCCTATTTGGCATTGGTAGCGCAGTAAACAATGCTGTAGAAGTTGGAAATGAGAAGTGGAAGAATGCGGGAAGGCTCTGAACAGAAGTAGAGGGAAAGATGTCACACTATTAAGATACTCAGCCATGGAAGAGCTGGATAACATGATGACATGGGACTCAGCCGTGGAGAAAAAGGTTTTGCTCTCCTAACCAACTTGCATCAGACAGCAAGGCAGGGAAATAGCCCCGGGACAAATTTTTTGACAGGAGAAGACATCCTACTGGGTAGAGCTTCATATTGAGTGTCTTAGTTTCCATGTCTAGTTTTGTCACTTACTCTGCTGTACAGTGTGGTGCAGGGAGATGTCTGGCAATGTCTTTCCTTAAACCCAAGTAGGGTTCAGTCATGAAGGAGAGCAAAGATGTAGGGATGCTCCTGTCCTTTTTTCCTTCTTCTATAATTACAACTACCAGATATTAAACCACCTCTCAGCACCAGTTAGAATAGTTTGGACTGTACCAAGGCTGTTGTCTCAAGGCACCAACCAACTGCAATACCTCAAGTGCTGCTCAATGGCCAGCCAAAATTGTGGTGTCACCTCCAACAGGAGCGTGAGGTGTTTCATTATGTCCTCATCCAACTGAAGGATTCCCAGCAATGAGAAAATGTCCAAGTGGGATTTCAAGACGGGTTTCAAGGCGAACCCAAAACCAAAAGTGAAAAGCATTTCAAACTCTTATTAGAACCCATGTGAGTACTTTATCAAAGCAATTATTCATATTCTTTTTGAAATCTTAGTCAAAACTGGTTCAGGCTCAAAACCAAATTCAATTCTCCTGCCACCAGCACAGATGTTGTTCAGCAAGTCTGGTGAACCTCACTGTATAGAAATACACACATCTTTCTTTTTCTTTCCTAAATATATGTTCAATGGTGCACGTGACTAATAGCCTTTGACTGCCTTCCATCATTAAACTCCGTCTCCTGCTCTCCCTAGTGCTGTTTTGCTACCTTAGTAGCTTAACAACTCCATCTCTTTTAAATTCATTATATTGACACTGCTGGGAACACAAATCTCGATTCTCATATCGGACCATGAAAAGGAGTCAGAAGTACCTTTCTAGTAGAATCTGTAGCCTCCAGTAATGAACAACTTTATAAAATTATACAACTCTTTTTTAAATATTACATTTTTCAACAGGAATAATTTGTAACTAAATCAGGATTAGCAGATGCTGATTGGTATGAGTTGGATGTGAACCAAAACCATTCAGTCACAGGTGTACTGGAACTGAAGCAAAATTTACTAGTTCAATGGCTGTCTCTTCTGACTTACTGAAATCAAACCTGCTTGAAAAAGCAGAAAGAGATTGAATGAGAGAGCATGAGACTAGATTTCAATTTGCCCATCTAATTTGTAATGCTTTCTCTATTTCATTTCAGAGACAGTAGTAGACTAAACTGACTGATGTATGCAGAGAGCTTTTCCACCTGGGTCAAAAATATCTGTAAACTTCAATATATGGGTGCCAGTATGGACTCACACCTGCTGTGCAACACCACAGTTTTATCCTTACTCAAGCAATAGGTGGCTGCTAGAAAACTCTTTCCCTTCTTGTGCTTGATTTGCAGGGAGATATCATTAGTTGGGTATTTTCATCGGCTGCTGCTGTGAGGCAATTCAGATCTCACCCTAGGTATAGGAACAGCCCAAACAAGCACCTCAGAGAAGAAGAGGACTAAATGAAACAGTTCTGAGGCCTCCACCAAAGATGTTGTCCAAAAAGAAAATGACACGAGTGAACAGAGTGAAAGGCAATAGGAATGGTCGGATCCATGAAGAGGCTGGCAAGAAGTTTCTAGAAGTTGCAAGAAACTTTTTTGCTTTTTAAATCTGAACGTATTAAAAGGATATGAGAATGACCTTAACTTTTCAAAAATTAATCTGGAAGCGAATTTGAAGTTTGTCAGAGTCCATTGCAAATCAGCTCCTTTGCTCATTGAACACAATTCACTATCTGCCGAATGCCCCAATCCATAGACAATTTTTTGCTTAGTTGAAAGGGCCTGAGTTGGTGGCTTTCAATCTCTAGTCTAAGACTCTGAAAATCTGAGCTCTACTTTCATCTCTGTGACAGAGTCAGCAGGACAAGTCACTCACTGCCATGCACTTCAGCTTTGTGGCCCGAAAAATGTAAATAAGAAAAAATGACAAATACAGTAAATTACTCTCAGCTCTGTGGACAAAAAGTGCTATAAGAGAACTTGATGGCATTGTCTGCAGGATAAATAGCTTTGCTGGTAATACCTTTCTGAGACTGACATGCAGCGGAAACCATTGTGATATCTTTCCTGTTAGGAAGTGGCTTTTTGGGACTGCCCAACAGTCTTTCCACTGACTTAACTGGCTGTAAGGTAAGACCTTGCATAACATCCCAATGGCTACAGACCTTTCTGAATGCCCAGAGCTTAGTACTACCTTCACACGCAGGGAAGACATGAACAGTTAAAACTTTGGTGTAGTTCATGTCCCTTCTTTCATTTGTCTTCCATGAGTAAACAGTCATGAGTTTCTGGAGGGAAAGATATTCTTCGAAAATCTATATTCATGCATGATCAACTGCAGTGATGCCATGGACCATTACTATGATGGCTAAAAACTGTGGAAATATGCAAAATAACAAAAGTATAAAAAATACATCCTTAAATGGAAATCCTACCCATCTTAATTCCTTCTCACACTAATTTTATTGAGCGGACAGATGATGAAGTTTGAACTCATTTTGTGATGCATATGAAACTGCAGTAATTAGCTTGCATGCATGGATCATCCTAGAAAACCTTAGACACCATGGTATAATCTGCTTCCAGCTGCAGAAAGTTAAACCCGTTCTGCAGATTCTGAGCAGCTCTAGACCTTGTCCTTCACACTTCCGTTTTTTCAAACACATAGTCTGTTCCTATTTCTTTCTTTTTAATATTTACTTCTCTATTCAATTGAACTGTGGCCCTTTCCTCCTTGTTACCTCTTCTCTAACATTGTCCAGGGCCTGATAATGCAGAAGATCCACTGAGGATAATTACCATATAACTACTAATGTCAGGGGCTTACTTCAGTCTATCATTCCCTTCATAAGATGTTACCTACTACATATCTTCATTTATCTGCCTACATGCCCAGACAGTCTTGTCCAGACTAGAAAGGTCTGTTGCACCTGTCAGTTTTACATGTTAATGAAGAGCATAATAAATATATTTTATTTTTTTTTCTGTTTTGTTCCCTTTATCAAACATAACCATACTGCTGCAATAGGAAAAAGGAAAAAAAAAAAACAAAAAAGATTGAGAGTTCTGCAGCATTACTTTTCTGTATATACACCATTCTCCCTTTCATTCATTTTAGTTTTGATTAGAAGTCCTTTGACAAGTATGAGAAGACAACCAAATGCCACTGAAGTCAGTAGGTATTTATGCCCTGCAAACTGCAGATTGCTTGAACCTGTACAACCCAACAACGGTACTTGATTTCCCTGTTGCCCCTTTCAGACTGCTATATTTCCTCTCCACATTGTTATCTATACAATTTTGTTGCAATAACTGAATACCTTTAGGAGTTGCATGGCACAGCACTTACGAGGTTTAAAGATTTCCTCTTCCACTGCAGAAAAGTTAATTACACTGGGGCTCTGCTTTGCCAGTACCTATTGGCACAGAAGCTGAAACTGCAGCTTAACAATCAGGCCATGAGTACAGCCTGACTTGTTGACACTCCTCAAGTACCTTCCTACCCTCCAGCATCTCCTGCTCCTTCCTGAAGCTCCATGCAGGTTGCTACAAGAATTTGCAAACGTCAGAATTTTGTTTTACAGCTCTGAAATAAAAGCAGGGCTTTTCTCAAGTAAAAGGAAGAGATTATAGATCCGTATGTATGTTTACGTTCAAAGAAGTGCCACCTTCTTCAGTTATACTTGGGCAGCATGAGAGTCAAAACACATTCCCCATTTTACGTGAATCTACAGACATATAAATTTACTCTTACTTGCAGAAAACAAAATATTCTTCATCATTTTCAGCTATAATTTATAGGAGGATTTAAAAAAATTCAACCCTTCTCTATTATTTTAATAACTGGTCATCATCTTCTAAACCAGAGGCTAAATGAGGTGGCAGAATGGGACTGGAGAATGGAAGAATGTTGGGATCTCGTATGAGACCTCTTATTGATGATAAAGGTGCAGCGTGTTGGTTTTTCAGCTGTGAAACAAAGAAAGCCTAGAAACAAATGGAAAGGCTAAACCAGCAACACCATTACTTCTGACTTCAGTGACTGCCAAAACCCAAACCCTGCTGACTTTGTGCATTTAGAAAAAAAAATGCACAATATGGGGTAGAAAAAAAATGGCCTATGCTAGACATAGATATCTGTCCAAACCCCTGATAGGGGGATTAGGCTCAAAAAAACTTTCAAGCATTTCAATCCATCTGCAGCAGCAGAAGGTCATCGTGTTAACCTGGTTCACCACTTTACCAGGGAGGAGGCTAGGCAGCTGCAGAAGAGAATTATACTCCTCACTGCTCTAAGCTAGTATATTAGCCCTTATACCTTCATCCTCTATATTTTCACATTTTATGGAAAATAAATAAACATTCTTAGATTCTATAAATTCTACCTTAATTCCATATCTATACACACACACACAAACATCTATATTCTTATTACTGTTATTTAGTCAACAACTGTCATCTAATTAGCACAATAGCTGTATCCCAACCCCAAGGACAAACACTGGCATTATCCCACCACTTTCCACTGCAGCTTTTCTGTAGACTTCCACCTTATCACTCTTTTCTTGTTATTCAGCTTATATTTTCCCCAAGTCCAAGGTTTATGGAATACCTGCCACAGAGTCAGTTTCATTTATTCTTGTTTAATTCCTTAAGTGCTCTCATAGGTTTATAATGTTATATATCTAATTACCTCTGTACTCATTATCCAAAATCAGTTATATCTCACCTTGCCAGCAACCCTTGAAGTGTTGCATCTTCCTTAGGAAGAGCTTAGCGATGTGTCCTACTTCATACAGCAGACTGGCATGATGACTGGCACAAAAAGTCAAGCAACTTGGTTACAAAGCATTTTCTTAGTCTGTGAGAGCTTTTTTTTTATCTTTTGAAAAAGATATACCACTTTATAATGGTTCGGTTCCATGAAATAGGAATGTAGCCTATACTGGGTGAAATTAATAGACAGTTAGGAAAATGCAGAACATTGAAAGGACAAGTAGACACTTAATGCTGATAAAACTCAGTGGAATCAGATGCCAAACTCTCATTAATGCTTTTGAAAATATTCCCCCATATTCGTATGGAAGCACGTTGGACAGCTTGAAGTGCCCTGACTCTACCCACTACTGATGTGAGTTTGGGATGATGCCAGTTGGGAAACTGCAGGGCTGCAGCAGCACAAAACTGGGGTAAAATATAGAACCAGGTCTTCTGAGTTCATAACAGGATGTAATATCAGTGTTTCCACTGAACAAGTCATAGCTTCACCATTCACACAGACACACACACACACAAGGAAAAAAAAAAAAGGAAAGAAATAAAAATCTGCAGGATGCTGCAGCAGGATGCTGGGTACAGAGGAGGAATGCAGGCTGTCCCTTGGTGATTAACGATTACTGGACAGACCCAAAAACCTGAAATGACCAGACAGACCAGTGTCCAGTAAGTGACAGACCATATAATTACCAAATTACAGAGCATAAAACCCACTGACTGCTTCCAATTATAATGTGAAAGGGCAACTTCACAGCCGTGCCACTTAGCCGCACTGGGGAAAGGCAAAGGAAAAATGTGTTAAATGCCTAATGAGGTGTGTGGGTGGAAGCTAGTGCCATAGTTTACGGCTGTTCGGGTTGTTAGTTCCTACAACGTGTCACTATTTGGGAGAGAAGGAGAGGGGGGAGACTCAGAGCGGAGGCTTTGCAAGGGGAGGTGTTTGCTCGACGGGCTAGGAGAAGCGATTGCGAGCAAAGATTTTCTTTCTCCCAACTTCTTCCTGCACAGAACCGACAGTATGTTTTAAAAGAGCCATTTAAGATTCCAGACAGTTCCAGTAATTGATTCAGCATTTTTACAATCCTGGAGACGCACTTGTTTATTTTAGCAGCCTGGGGAATTGTTCCCTCAAAGCCCTTAAAAAGCACAGTGGAGGAAGAAAAAAGGAAAAGAGAGATAGAGGCCTGAGTATATCAGCAGGAACAGGCAGCACGCACAGCTATATAAAATGTTAGCTGAAACCCTAGCCCTGAAGACAAGAGGTCACACGTGGCTTTTCCCAGACTTGTCAAATCTGATCCATGGAGCAGGAACCTCACGCAGAGCTTCCGCTTTTGAGGAATTTTCTCCCACATTGGGACGAAGCGGTGACCCTGGAACTGCTCAAGAGCAGGCAGTGCACACGCTGCAATAGCCGACACCATTCACACACACCCCAGCACACAAAAAGCTCCAGCAGCTCCAGCAGCTCCAAAAGGGCAAGAGCTGGGTGCTAATGGCCCTGCAGTGTCAGCTCCCTGGGAGTCTATCCAGATTATCCAGGACTCGCCTGCTCCATCCAGACTGCAAACACTCTTAAACTTGAATTATGAAGAAACACTAGGATTAAAATAGAAGAGCACCCAGGAAGAGGCTGGAGCACATACTTATTTTTTTGCTGATTTCTGTTTTGTTTTGTTTGTCCTACATCTTGCATGTTTGTTCCAAGGGGTGAGGAGGAGGATGCTGTCCCACTTTTATGGTTCAGCAAGGACACTGCAGCATTTCTGCTTCTTGGGAAAAAACGCGTTCTGGTTTGGTTCTGCTTTGGAATCAAAGTGCTAAAGTCTCTGTAAGGTGAGAAGTGAAGAGAGAAAAGTAATGAAATAAGACATGCTTTACAAAAACCAGGCCAAGGAGGTAAACGTTCATTATTGGAGCCAAGAAAGGAACCCTGCAAATAATTGAGTCACCTTTTCCACGCGTCTTAAACATCTCTATGTTATGTTATAGGATCTCCCATACTGGCATACAGAGAAAAGATGCAAAGCTTTGCATCTGCTAAGGCCTTTTTCTGTGCATCTCCATCAGTCTAGGATAATTTTCTTTTCCCCAAATATCTCAAATAGCTATTTCCTTAATTACTACACTAAATTCTTATCTGCTTTAGCTTTTCAAAATGACATGGTTTCAGTCCTACACAAGCAAGAGTTTGTGTTTTCTTTTAATCTAGTAAAATAAAGTTTCCAGTCTGCAGTGAGAGCACTAATACCAGCCTTTCATGCTTATATTATTTTGCCACGTGTTTGTGGCATATCATTTTATGCACTGCAGTTATTGGCATACCATGCTGTGACATGCTGAACTGAACCGGAATGGTTGTTGACAAATGGAGAAATAATATCAAAACAAAAAGTATCAAGTGAAAAAAAATCTTTTAAAAAGCCTGTTTCCTTTTTTTTTTCTTTTCCTCATACTATTGTTTTCCTCATGGCAAGATCTTCTACATGGAGAGATGGAAAATAATAGCACTCATTCTTATTTGGTTTAATTCACTGTTTCTGACAGAAAACTACTAGGAAAAATAGCCTGAGTTTTTTGAGAGGTTTTGGGTTTGTTTCTCTCAGCATAAGCAGTCTATCTCAGCAGAAATTGAGCCTCAGTCCTAGGCTAGACTCTCATCAAGGAATAGGAGCCCTGCACCCGGGCAAGCTGGAGCCCATCTGTATCTCTGGAAAACAGCTCAGGAGCTCACTGCGGATGGAAGGAATTAAGGACTCACAGGATAATTGCTGAGTGTATCTACAGCAGCCAACGAGCTAAGGGAAATGTTCTGCCTATGGAATAAGTCCCTCAGATATAGCAGAGCCTGGGTTGTTTTTAGCCCCTGATGAAAAGTAGTCCAAGCCTTATGTTTAGCTTGGCTTTGGTGGCGGCAGAGGTTAGAGAGACACTTCTTTTACTTGCCCTGACATTCAAGGCTCTGGGAACAGTTTCTTCAGAAGAGAGTGTGTTTTGGAAATAGGTTTATGGTAAGTCCCATTTCCAGTTATGGCAACTGTACAGGCTCTGTTTTTTTATCCTTTTCTTGTTAGACTGACCTCTTTAAAGCAAAGGACTTTGCTCCTGTTCGCCCTGCAGCTAGGGAAAGCGATACCATATCACATATTTGGAGCAATGACATTTGAATTGTTTGCATGCACTTTCTGAGGACCGAAAGAGGATTTTCAGTTGTCTGAAAGTCCTGAGGAAACATATGCTGTGTTTTACAAGGTTTCTGGGGCAGGCAAGAATTTTTAGGCGAAGGTCTGAACTAGCAAAGCCCTTTGCAGATGCTAGGGAACAGCTCTGTCTTGTGATTTAAATCACACAGGGGGTGCAATCTTAGTCATTCTTTCACTTTTTCCTTCTTTAAAAACTATAATCTTTGGAAAGGGCTGGTGCGTGATATGGAGACAACTCTGCTTTTACAGGATAGAGGAATAAACTTTTCATAAGTTATCAAGAGAAATTCTTCAGACCCTTTGAACCACTGTATATTATTTTTCACTGGGAGTGAAAATAGCTGTATGTATGCAGTCCTCTGCAGGGACTTTTGCTTCCAAGGGAAAATATCCTGTTCTGTGGACTTTAAATGGCAACACTCTGCATTGATACTTCCCAGAGGAATCTAGGTACTTTCCTCAGACAATAAAATCCAGTAGAAAGGTGGGCAATTTGGAAACATACTCCCTTTTCTCTTTCTGGTATTTGTTAAGTCTCATTTTGGCCACAGAGGACTATTTGCATTTCTCACCTTCCAGCATCTATTACTCCTCAGTATAATGATCTTCAAAATTCCCACATT
>JAVCKT010028014.1:0-12584 GCA_032273925.1 Rhynchotus rufescens | reverse complement strand
ATTTTCATCCTAGAATTTTCCAAAGTAGTTTGCAACATTAATCAGCTTTTGCATGAGATAAGGACAACATGGCAGTGTCCAACTGTTACAGTGGAAGAAAAAAAATTATGTAATTTTCAGAGGAGAGACAAAGTAGATTAAAAATATCTCAAGTAGGATTTTGTCAGGGTTTTACTGACTTATTCCTTTTTCATGGAATCAATCTCTTGAAGTGCCAGTATGTTACCTACCTGGCAAGTGTTCTGGACCTCAGCTTTGCATCTAGTGCCACCCTGGTTCGTTGCTGCTTCGGAAGGAAGGCGTTTGCATCCCTGTCCCCGTTCCACTTCTCACAACAAAATTTTCCCTTGGATTTTGTTTGTGGGCACTTCTGAAAAATCTTTAAGCCCAAACCTAATTAATTTTTGTGACTTGATATTTGAAAATAAAGGTACATCTTCCGTTGTCTAAGCACCGGGAGTCATATGTATAGTCATAATATTTTGAAAGTAATTTAGAAGTGCTTGTTTTGAGACTGTGGTTAAAGGCTTTTTTTTTTTCCCCCAATTTTCCAAAATCTTCCAATGTTGTGGAATCAGGAAAGTGATCTGTGTGAAGTTAAGGAACAATAAACATGAAGACAATATAGTTCTTCACTACCTTCAGAGACTTTACAGGTAGATAACAATTCCGGATTGAATGAAGCACAAGTTCTTGAGAACTGTGGTTATGATAATGTTCAAAAATAATAAGAATGCCTCATGTTAAGAAAAACTGTTTTGTAATTAGCAAGTAGGATTAAAGTCATGAAAATAAGAATATGTATATCCTTACTGTGCAGCCCTTGCAATTCTGCTTTCTCCTCCTTTCCTCTATCTCTTCCAGGACATGGAATATGTATTTTAAATTCTGCATCCCATTCCTGAAGTAAAAACGTTGAAGCTTAAAACTTAAAGATGTTATTAAACATTTACGTGATGTAAAATGGTGTAGGAACAGGACAGAGAATGAGAACTTCCTGCTAGATGCAAGGTAGTTCAAGTAGAAGAAATGTAAGAATTTGACTTTCATCACTGTAGTGAGTCACTGTCCTCAAGACTCGCTGTTCTGGGAGGATAGGGCATTAAGGCAGAGAGACTCCTCCACTCTTCTTCATGACCAAGCCCTTTGGAAGAACCGAGCAGCTGGCAAGAAGGATGTGTGTGTGTCTTTCTCCTTGACAGACCTGATGCTCTTCCAGCTACATTAGGTAAAATGAATTGATGGACTAGGGGGCAGCTTCTAGTTCATGCCAGGATAAGGAAGAACACCTTGAGCATGATTTACCTTCTTTTTGTTTTCAACAGATTGCCTAGCATGTAATTTTATTAAGGATTAATGCAATTGCTAACAACAAGGGTATTTTCTTTTCTTTTCATGTGATGACTGTGTGTGCGAATTTGTGAAAACATTTATATAAAAGTTAACCTATGGGATTCACTGATAAATGAATCCCATTCATTTATCCCACTAAACTGGACTTTAATACAATAATATAGTGGCATCTCCATTAGATTAATTATGCCATATCTGCAGATAGACATATGAGGACTGCTTGTTGGAAATGGTAATGTGTCTTGCATCTAAATGCTTGCTGAAGATTTACAAATTTCCATTTTCAGCAAAGTATATGATAGAGTTTTTGTGCTTTTGTATGTACTTGCAGAAGCTGGCCACTACCCAGTTTAGGCTGTCAGGGTAGATATATAATTTGACTGTGCTGGACATTATATGGATATTTAGCATCAGTTTGTAATTCTCTGACTTCCTACATACCAGGTATGGTGGAGCTTTTCATCCTGAAGTTGTATTTGAAATTTAATAGTCTGAATATTGTTGTTTCTGATCTGGAACATCAAAATCTACAGTCTTGGTAGCCCTCTGGCTCTAACTGTTGGGTGTGCATTTGTATCAATTCCAAAAGAAAGAATACAGCTATTTTTTCTTTTCCATGCAATCTACACGGGACTTTTGAATGTCAGAATAGGAACATGTGGTTTCAAAAAGCAGCACAGAGGCCTGCTGTAGAAGTTTGGAGCACTTCATGCAAACACTGCAGTTGCCATGTTACAAAAGACCTAACTGCCTTTTTAGTTCACTCTCTTACCTTTGGAGGACTGTAATAGCAGCTGAATAGAAGAGCAATGAAGGAAAGCCCACTGTAATGGGCAAATTTATCTGAAAAGGAAAATAGTGTCCCTCATACCAGTTGGCTTGGGCTACCAAACACATTTTATTCAGGGGCATGCCTTTTAAAAGCTCACTGCAGTTCTGGACAACCCTGTTTCTTCTGGTAGTGATTTCTTCTGCTGCTATAAAAGCTTTTTTTTTTTTTTTATTTAGTGAAGCTTTTCTGCTTCACCTGTCAAATTTCCTAGCTGTGTCATGAAAAACCAAAGCAGTGAATGTCAAACTTTGGAAAAACACACTTTCTAAGAAAACATCCAAACTTCATATTGGCCTTTATCCTTCATCCTGAACGTTAAAGCAGGAGCTCCATGCTCAGCCCCTTTGAAAGTCGTAACACAGCTTTAGATGCTTAGATAGCAACTTACAGGGATAACTTCAAGGAGCTGCTGTTCAAATTCTTGGCTCTGGTTTCATATATGAATGAATCCAGATAACAGGAGACATGTAACACATCATGCCAGAACCCAAGTGATGAATACACCTGTTTGATAAGAGATTAAAATCCATTATGAAAGCATCAAGCATTTATTATAAATAACCCGCTATTCAAAGACTGAACAGCGCATGAGGGTGTGCTTTTAAGAAATACTTTTTTGTGTATGTGGGTGCAAATGACAACAGCATAAATATTTGGCTTTGGAGCTTATAAAAGAAGAGGGAGGTCTTGGAGTTTTCGTACTGGACCTGGCAGAGAGAAATGGGGCATCACAGGTAGTTGCCAGAGGCTGGGAATAATGTGCCATTTCCGCGGTTAATCTGGTGCAGTTTGGCACTTGAAGGGAAATCCTCAGTCCTTGGGAATCTTGCTAATACACTGGGATAGGCACTTCAATCAGAGAGCTGGAGAGAGTAGTAGCTGTTATGACAACAGTAATTTTTACCAGTATATAATGGCAGAAATTCATACACCAGCCATAAAAATCAGCTGGTAAGTGAGGGAACTCTAATTTATATATGTGGAGGTTTCTTTATGGCAATTTGCATGGTTTCATTATTGTAAAACTGGAAGGAAAATAGTTAAAATGAGGTTGAAACTCAGGTGGAAAACTAAGAGAAACTTTAAACCATAGAATCACCCCGGAAAAGGCTGTTTAAATGCATTTTGGTGCAAGAGCAAATTGAATAACAAAACAGAGGCGGTAAGCTTGCTGCTATAAATCACAGAGGAAAACTAATTCATTAGAGCTTAAAAAAAAACTTTAAAAAATGGAAATTCTGTCCAAACACCATTAGCAGATTAGAGCATAAGTGATGCAAGTTATGATGCAACCTGAAAATAAAAAGTATAAAAAGACAGGAAGACAAATACAAACAATAAAATATTCTGGAGACATGATGCAAAATAGCTGGATGTATAAACAGAGGTTTCTGTCCTAGTAGCAGATGACCTAGAGAATTATTTGTATTGCAGAAATACTTAGGAAATTGCTCTTCTAAATGGATTTTTTTAGTACTGAAATTTAGGGTAGCCTTAGCTGAAGAGGATTTTTTTTTTAAATAGAGATCATGTTTTTTGATTTGCATTGCCATTAGTTCCCTTACTGATTTCAGATTGTTTGGAGTTTTTTGGATTGGAGTGATAGTTCTGGTAGTCTGGTTATTTTTAATTAGCATTATCAAAGTAGTCGATATTCTAATTAGAGCACAGGTGGAAAAAAAAATGAAAGCACCTGAGTCAAATTGTTTTCACGTAAACATTTAAAGCAGCTAGACAGCAACTAAGAGGTTTGGGCCTATATCCCCAAATCTGGGACAGGGTTTTATTTCCCATCAGTCGCTAGATCTAAAGCAGGAGAAGGAACGGCAGCGATGGGTGAGGGAATGTCACACACCGCAAAAACAACTATGATCAAAGCCTCGAACTTGCCCCCCAAAATTTTCCTCCAAAGTGTTCAGACTCTGAAGCTGGATCCATGCAAAGCTGGAATTGTTTAAAGGCCTGAAGGCTTTTTTGAGCCCGAAGCCTGGCTTTGCATGGGAGGTAGGATTGGATGATCTCCAGAGGTCCCTTCCAACCTAGATTATCCTGTGATTCTTTGATTCTGCCCCGTACATTTCGCAGGAGATGCAGAGGTGAACTGCCCTACACACTTGTGCCAGATAAGCTCAAAGGGGCTTCAGGCTCCCCAGGCTGTGGCTCCCCTGGGGCCTCAACGCGGGACTGCGGGGCCACGTGTCTCTGGTGGGTGCTCCGGGCAGGCTGGGGCCGCGCTGCAAGTCCCCACAAGGTGCTTTGCCTTCCAAAATGACCTCCCGCCCGGCCAGGGCCATGCTGCGAGTCCCCACAAGCTGCTTCCCGTCCCAAAATGGCCTCCCGCCCGGCCAGGGCCGTGCTGCGAGTCCCCACAAGATGCTTCCCGTCCCAAAATGGCCTCCCGCCCGGCCAGGGCCGTGCTGCGAGTCCCTACAAGGTGCTTCCCCTCCCAAAATGGCCTCTCATGCAGGCCAGGGCCGTGCTGCAAGTCCCCACAAGATGCTTCGCCTTCAAAATGACTCCTGTGCAGGCCGAGGGCCACAGAGGGGTGAGGGCGCTCCGGAGTTCAGTGCGAGCAGCCGGATTAGCGCTCGGATTCCTCCCCTGCAACAGATACTTCGCGAGCGAACCGCAGAGCAGGTGCTCCGTAGGGGTGTTGAGTACTCGTTAATCTCCCTTTATTTGGGAATTACGTCTGCTAAGCTGTGCCTGTCTCATTTTCCGTGTGCTCACCTACACAGGTATCATGTGTGTTCCTGCGGAGTAGTTTAAGATGGAAATCTTGCCTTTTCTGGGTTTTGAATAGCCTGGGCAAAATTGCTGAAACCGCCCCTTGTTTTTTTAATGACATTTTATGTTCATTGGGACAATATCTAAATCTGCTTGAAATTGGGCTTGTTGGAGGCCTCTCTGCATTGCTCGGTGCCTAGCAACAGTCATCAGGGCCAGTATTTTCATCCACTTTCCCTTTGAAGTGTTTTCCAGTTTCTCCTAGTAGGATATGAAATAAAAACAGCCTGAGAGACACTTACCTCTGCATAGCAGTGGCTGATTTTTGCCTACTTCAGGACGAGCTTGCTGTGGTAGGAAGCCCTTCAAATCATTCTTTATTATTCTAATATTATGATTTGAAATCCTTGAAATTAATCTCTTGGAAACCCTTTCTGTGCATGTAGTAGGAGGAGGAAGAATTTGTGTGCTCTGTGTCACTTACTTACAACAAATCCTGGGTCATCTGTAGGGAGGAAGAGAGCAAAAAATAGGCCAAAAGGTTTATTTACCTCAAATTATACTTCAAACATGTTATCACGAGAAAAAGCCTTGCATACTTTCAAAATATGCAGGCAGCTTGCAGATGCAAACAGTTTTTCATCTCCCTGCTGTTCAGACAATAATCCTATTTTCTCAATATTAATAACTGGAGGAGCTTTAGGGGGAAATCTACTCTTGCAGCAGATGTTGAACCCAAACTGCATAGCCTGGACCTTATGTGCAAACTCTTTGCTTTCTTTGCCAGGTTTCAGCTGGAAGGTGCACTGCTCCAGCCTTGCGCTGTGTTTTCTCTCCATTAGGAAGATGTTGTGCCTGTGCTGCTTGAGAAGTGTCAGGAGAATTGCATATGCATTTGCAGGTGCCGTTTGCCTGTTGCAGAGGGCTGCCTTCCTCAGGAACAGCTTCGTGTTGCTGTCCCTCTTGGCAGTAAAGTAAATGGAGAGAACAGTTATGTTTTTTTTTTTTTTAATTATTTAATTGATTTTAATTAAAAGGTTTTAAAATTGGCCCTCTCCGTTGCTGTAGCGTTTGAGGTCCGTGCAGCGTGGTGGCAGCTCGCGTGCGCCAGGGCTTGTAGCTCGCCTGGGTTGTACAGGGCACCCTGCTCGCTTGGGCAGCAGTAGCTGTGCTTGCTTTAATGAAAACCCGATTAAACCCAGGCTGGAGCCTCTGGGCTCCTACTACAGGTTGCTGGGTAGCTAGTGAAATGAGATCATTTTTGCCCATATGAGACACTGAGGGAGATGGGCTATTTTGTGAAGATGGAGTGGTTTATGGTAAAGAGGATCCAGGCTTGGGTAGATCCTCAGCCTGGGTAAAGTGGTGTAATGCCGTGGATTTCAATGGGACGATATTGTAACCAAGCTGTCATGTTAAAAACAAACTTAACTAGGGCGAGGGTGGGGAACAACCCACCTGTAAGCTCCGCTTCTCCAGGCCTTTCCTTATTTGACTCCTTTCCTGCAGTTTCCCCACCTACGTAGTCATTTATTTTATTTATTTTTCTTCCTAACCGTCACACCAAATAACAAAACCTATTTGTGCAGTTACACTGCATTTCAGGAGACTGTCCTCGGAGACTGGATGATGCAGTACAAACATCAGCTAGGGGTGTATTACCATGAGTCATATCTAGCCTGCTGCTTGAGTGATACAAGATCTTGTGCAAATGCTCTTTCCAACTGTAACTGAACCTTGCCTCACAGAGCTTAGACATTTATGTTGTCTGATCACCTCACTTTCCCCAGATGTCATACTCAGCGGGGGCCCCGTGTCTTAGATTTGTTTTGTTTTCTAAGCAAATTTGGTGCTTGCACCTCTAAAATTATATGGTAAGGAATATAGTGAGAAATGCTGTTATCAGTGACTGAGCCAGCAAATGCTCAGTCTTATGCACAGACACTCTATTATCAATATGTGTGTGAATTTACTGAGTATTTACTATTGCTCAGTCACATTTCAGATAAAACATTAAAATGTTAAGTTTCAACATAAAAGTAAGGGATCATCTTGGGTACTTGTGTGTTTATTTACTTCCATTTGCCATGATTAACTCTTAAGTACCTGTTCTGTTTTAGAAGTACCTGCAAATGTCGAAACATTGGTGTTCATGGCAAAGCATGTAGCAGTGGTAACGCAACCTTTGCATTGCTTGCAGGCTTCCCTTTTGCACTGGTCTATTGGTTGGTTTTGGTTTTAGGGGAGAAAGAGTTAAAGTGAAGGGATAGGAGATAATCCCTATGAGCAGTTCCACATGGGCAGCACCTGGCTCTAGAATCAGCCCTGGCCTTTCACTTGTCATGGTTGCTCTTGTTGGTGAACATAAGTACATTGAGCATAGCAAAAACGAAGAAGGCCTAAATTTGTGCCCACAATT
Organism: Rhynchotus rufescens; assembly: GCA_032273925.1. Lineage (NCBI taxonomy): Eukaryota > Metazoa > Chordata > Aves > Tinamiformes > Tinamidae > Rhynchotus > Rhynchotus rufescens. Next base: position 5,253 of record JAVCKT010028014.1, on the reverse strand, counting down.
AGGATATAAATCTCCTGACTGAAATGTGGGAAACAAGTTCAAGTCTGGACCCTGATGAGTATTTACTGATTTACACAAAATGGGGCAGCACCAGCAGGAAAGCATGTGAGAGCGATTCTGTAATCTATTTGCTAACAAATTATTAAAAAGATTCACATCCTTAAATCAGCAGAGTGCAGAACTGAACCAGGATTTCCCCAATGCAAGAGGAAAGCTACAGGCAGACCCCCTGGCAGTAGCTGACAGTAGTGACTCCCTGTTTCTTTCATGTAGACTCCAGAACATCCTCATGTGTAACAAGAAATGTAGTTCCATTTAGTTTCAAACTTTTGCATTAGGAAACTATTTCATGCTTAGATTCAGTTGCTTGGTTCTACATGGAGCATTACGTGATGTCTTGGTGTTAAAGATAATGACAGGCTCCACTCCTCTCCATTTTGTAGCAGTGTTTTCCTGTTGCTGCTGTTTCTTTACGACCCTCTGTGGACAAAGGATGTGCGTTTTTTGTACCAAACTATTTGTTGTATTTGCCTTATCTTTGCAGGTCTCCATGTCAATAGTCAAAAAGATATGAAAGCCAGTAACAATACAAATGCATTTTGCATTATTAAACTGCTTGCTTTGTTTTAACATCCCTCCAGGGTATAGTCACAGGAAGAGGTTTAGGAGAAGGACTGTGTATGTTCTACAGGGATGTTTCAATCATTTTAACCCTTATTTAATGAACTGCACTAAACTGAGTGCTTAAAAGCCGTATAAATAGTCACTGAGATGGTAAGCAGCCTTTTTGAACTCAAAGCAGCTAATGAGAAACATTGATTTAGAGGAAGTGAAAAACTTTGGCTCAAATTAGTAATGGGACAGGAGAACGTTTTACTGCTTCAATAGCTTGTGTGAAATGAATTGGTGGCCCCTGTCCAGTTTCTAGTAAATGTTTCACTGCTACAGTAATAGTCTGTCCATAAATCATCAGTAATGCCCACATCAGAAAAGTCACCACTAGCATTTGACCATAATTGGCTGAGTGAACATGTTCATGAAGTGTTGCCCCCAGTGCCTTTCAAAAGGGGTTCTCTCTGCTAAAGTGGAAAAGCATTGGCAAGGAACGTGGGTATTGCTGCCCGTGCTCTTTTGGTAAAACCTTCATTTCTAATTTGGCAAAAGCTTCATTTTTGCTCAGAGTAAAACTCAGTGAGAGTGTAGGTATACGAAGAAAGGTGGTGAACTGTATGGTCCTGAGTCTCTCCTGTCCTGGCAGCTGATGTTCCAGTTATTCTTTTGCTCCTTTGGCTTGCCCTAGTATCAGCAGTATTTTCATCTCTGGGTGTTCACAGGCAACATGTTCTGCAATTTGTGCACTTAGTTCCAACACTCGCCAGTGGTTTCACTGCCTTTAACTTAAATGCAGTAAACCTGGTGTATGCTTGAAGAGTTATTCTGAGTTGGCTGTTACATATTTTTTTTTTTCATGTGAAACATGTTCTCTTGCCTGCTGTCCTGTGGTTTGCCTCAGGGAGCCTCCACAACATGTGCCCCTTAATAGAAGCTAATAACGTTTCGTTTGGTCAAGCTGCCAGCTTGTCAGCAAAAAATCCTCTTCAAGATCTTAAAAACCTGACATCTGCCTATCAGTGTGGGTGTACGATCCACAGGACTGTGTTATCAGAGCACTTAGGACAGCCTATTAAAATGGGCAAATCAGTTCAGATAAAATTAGAACTGACTCTGTTCTTTACCAAGTCCTTGAACTAAACCTACATCAAACTACTTTTGAAGTGACTGGCAAAACTCTTAGCGACTTTAATTGGAAGCGTTCATTCCGGACTCTGATCTTTCACTTTGCTAGCTCTTAAAATTCATCCTCTTTTGTTCCTTCCTGTGCACACTGCCCTTGCTTGCTAGTGATGTCCCTTTGTGCAAAGTCCGCATCGTGGGATGGAAGGTACTGCGGCCACACGAGGGACCAGAAACGTCCCTGCGGAGAAATAAAACCAAACCAACCACATGCACCTAAGCAAGGTATTTATGTTCCCAAAGCTGCTCGCAAAGGGCTCCTTCCGAGTGAAAACCTGTTCCTTGGTGACAGGGAATTGACGCAGGAGCTGGCCCTTGAGCAGTGCTGGGTGGCCTGTGTGCGCCCACCCATGTAGGGAGTCGCTCCCTACCTTCCTTTCGGACACCGTGACAGCGGCCTCCCGAGCAGGCTCCAGGGAAAACAAGGTAACTGCTGACACGAAACTCTGTTAGGAGTTTTGTTTTAGCATTAATCACATCAGTGATCTGTACGCTGCCCTCAGGAAACGGTGGCAGCAAAGTTCTCGCTGGTTGCTTTTGTGTTGAATTTTTCCTTACAGCAGAAAGGTTAAAGTCACTGGAGGGCTCCTTGCATTAGAAAAGAGCTGGGTGGGACTTTTTGTGTTGCCTTCTTTCCATATGATGTCCAAGATAATTAGCGAGCAAGATTTCAGCGGTGTCACAGACTTAATGCTATGAATGGTATTTCCATTAGCTTATACCAGTGTTTACTACACAGCCATATTTAGTCTAATTGAGGCAGGCAGGAAAACAGGAGCAAGCAGGAGAAAAGAATGGCCCAAGAGCATCCACTCCCCGGCAGATGCTTAAAGGGATGGATCTTGGAAGGATCCAGCCATGAGCTGGAGTAAACCACAGGAACCCTTCCTAGGCATGAAGGATTATCCGATAGTCTGTGATGTGGCGCTGAGGTTAAAAGCTGCAGACTCCCTGATGTTAGAGGTAGAGACCTGTGATAGGTCTCTTCTAATAGCCTTGCAAGTACATAAAAGAGTGGACATAAAGTATGCACCAAGTGTGCAGAAACCTCAGTGAATAAAAGTATCTTTACTACTAGAATAGATGGAATTCCCGTTAACAGTTATGCATCTAGTGAGCACCTGCAAAATAACGATTTACTCTAAATATTGTTTACATTCTTGGGAGAAATTGTTAGTATTATCTGCATTACAGTGGTTACAGTGTGTACCTTCAATCTGTTTCCCTCTCTCCACCACCTGCATCTGAAGTTTTGGTAGATGATTCTCTTTAAAATTAAAGAGACTTCCTAATGAAGGTGATCTCTGGAAGCTAAAGGAATTTTCAGGACAGTGGTAATAAAGTGCTTTAGAAACACTCTAACATATCAGAAGCTCCTAATTTAAACAAAATTTTGTCAAGGTCCTTTCTTGTTTAGGGATTCTGCAATTTTTAGGGAATAGCTTGGTCCCTTTTTATTAGCATGACTTTTTTTCCTATGAACACATCAAGTCATGTGATTTGAAAATTGCACTAAAAATGAACTAAATTCAAAATATTCAGAACATTTAATTTTTTATGCTAATATATACCTGCAAAAACCACACTGTTCTCTGCAGCAACAGAAAAGACTATATATAGAAGAAATCATCATCTAAATACCTTTTTAACGTGTCAGGAATGAGATATCTGTATGTTTAACTCCCTCATGTAGGCAGTGAAGGAATAAAAACCAAATTTTCAATTTTTATTTCAGACTATTCTTGTTTAATGTTTTCTGTACCATAGGTTTTAGTTAGAAGAATGTGTCATTTTCAGTTATAATCAGAACTAGTTAAGAAGTGCTAGAGACACTTTTTTTTTTTTTATGATATGGATGGTTTCTAATAATATTTCATGGTGTTTTTCATCTTCTGTGGAGTAAAAAAAAAATTTCTTGTGTTTTTGCTGTCTTCAGTGAGTCTCTTCTAGCTAAACAGCTTTCCTGCCTACACAGGCATCCTTATACATCTGCTCCCTGATTTAACCTTGAATCATTTGGACTGTTGCTTAATTTGACTTCAGCTTTGCTAAGATGTAGCTGCTAACTTTGCCTTCCTTTTAGTGAGCTAAGCCTTCAGTTCTTGTTAGCTTTCTCTCAGCTCCCAGGCCCAGCTGTTCCTGGATGGTACCCGTTATGGTCACCAGAGCATGCTGGACTCCTTTTTAGCCTGCAGACTCTATAAATAGCAGTAGTTTTCCTTTTATCCTTAAAATGGAACTTATATGAGGTGCCAGTTGTTTTTCAATGATTCTGGGAGTGGGAATATTATGATGCCTAAGTGTCATTACTTTAGGCATGAAGATGGAATGAAACAAGTGTAGAATATAATATCTGTGATGATTGCATTCTAGTCATGTCATGAAACCTATTTTGTAGTTTGAGGCTACTTCTAATTTCCAGTAGAAACTCGTTCACAACTGGAATATTCCCACCTAGTCCATCATCTCTGTCAGTTCCCTGAGTCTCATTCGAGACTGTTTTAAATGTGACCTGGAAAGGTAGGGAGCCTGTATGTCTCAGCAAGCTCTATTAGAAACAGCAGACATAAATAGAATGATTTAATGTTTTTGTGGTTGACAGTGCTTCATTAATCAATGATTTAGCAGGAGTCAGTGGCCAGTAGGTTTGGATACATCTAAAAGACGCGGCAAAGCCTTTCAGAGTTGCTATCTTTTCGTGAGTTTTTTATATACATATATAGTTTGTGTGTGTGTGTGTGTGTATTTTATATATATATATATGTTTAAGTAGTTAACAAAGAAAATACACAATTCTGAACCAGAGACCACAGCTCCATCTTCCTTTGGGGCCTGACGCTTAATTAGACCACATTCCTATTTCGATGCTAAAACACCCACACAATGGAAAATCACAGCCAAAATGCAGATATCAATTGACCATTTCTTCCCATGGGACTCAAATGTGATTGATGTAATACTGTGCTGACCTTAGGGAGATCTGTTTCACCCCAGAAATTGTTTGTTAATCCATAGCTCTTTTTATTTAATGTTGCTTGCAAAAGAAATTTTATTTTTGCTGGAAGAACCTCTAGTCTTTTTGTGAAATTTTTAGGTCTGTTATGATTTTGCATCCAAGCATCCTTCTATTTAGGGACTAACAGGGAAACTGTTTCATTTGCAGTTAATAGTGCATAACATACCCTTGCTTGCATCAGCCACAGGAGGCAGGATTCAGTAACTTGCTGCAGGACTGTGTCTAGAAGATAGGTGGTAGATTTACCACATCTGCCCTGTGAGCAAAGGCTGAGGGAGCTGGGCCTGTTCAGCCTGGAGAAGAGAAGGCTGAGGGGGACCTGATCACTGTCTATAAATACCTCAAGGGAGGCAGTGAGGAGGAGGAGGCGGCCTCTTTTCAGTGGTGGACAGTGATAGGACTAGAGGAAATGGCTTCAAACTGAAGCATCGGAAGTTCCACAG
>JAVCKT010028013.1:15391-36526 GCA_032273925.1 Rhynchotus rufescens | reverse complement strand
AAAGCTAACTAACAACAACAAAAATGAGTTCAGTAATTCAATTTAAAGGTTCATTTTTGAAAACTGTCTTTTTAAAACTGTCTTTTTAAAAACAACGGAAAGTGATTTTTTCCACCCAAAATGGCTGTTCTCTAGGAAGCAAAGGTAAAGAGTAATTGACAGAAATGTCGTATGAATTTATTTTCTCCTACCCTTTGCATTTTTAAAATTTGTCTTTTACTGATGGAAACCTATATAGCTCTTTTTAAAAAAATCAGAAATAATTTTCTTTTCCAAATCAATATCTTCTACCAGGGGAAAATATACATACACATGTATGCATATATATTTGCTCTTCTAGCTCTAGCTTTTTCAGCATTAGCGAGGAGGCTGATTAGCAGGCCTAGAAGACATTTTGCTAAAATCTCAAAAACTTGCGATGCAAACATATCTAAAAGTAAAGTATACAATTTGAACACGCCTATATGTTATCACTAACTCAGAGTAAGCCCATTTTTTATATTTTAAATGATTTTTTTTATATGTTTTAAACAGCCAGGCTTGCTGACAATGTATTTATGATGGTGATGCACTCTGCAAGTCTTTGCTTCTGCATTTTTATTAAACACAGGACATTTTCAGCTACTCAGTGCTCTCAGAGGGGCTTGCAGAAAACCATACCAAGTCTGAGAAAATTATCTCAGAGGAGGCAGAGAGGAGCTGATGCCACGTGGCCATGCTGGGAGAGCACAGGATTGCAGGAGGGAGGAGAGCACAGCATGGGCAAACACATCACATGGTGATGATGTAGAGATGTGTGTGAACAAAGATCACGAAAACCCCTCGACTCCTGCAACCCCTAATACCAGTAAATCAAAGTCCAAGAGGAATCTTTTGTTACAGTATGGAGAAGATTAATATCTTCAAGAAGCCTTAAAAACAAATACTTGCTATTTCCTATCATAACAACTAATCAGATCAAAGTGATCTCTCTCTCTCTCTCTGGTGCTTACAGGATCTAGATGGGACTACAGGTAGTGAACCATTTAACACAACTCACCCCACGACCTGGAACACATTAAAACACACATTAATCAAGACACATGCACAGAAAAACAGGAAGACAAAGCTTGGCCACTCTCACCTTCTTGCACAGCCACCTCAGGCTCACTTTTCTGTGAGAAGGTCAGTGCTTCCACTGGCTCTTCCTTTGCTGGGAGAGGTGGAGGAGAAGGATCTTTAGCAACAGGTTGAGTAATCGGGGTCTTGCCAATGGCAGGTGGCTGTACTCTAACTGCAGGGTGATGATATAGCTTGTTTCTGTGAGGGCCAGAAACCGTATAACCCATTCCACCAGGGCAGATTTCCTTAAAAGCAGCTAGATTTGGGATGGGAAAATATTCCTTTTAGGAGTCTACAAGTGCAATATGTTGACATATGGAAAATATAATTAAAATCACTAATAAAGTTAATCTCCTACTGTACATACATTTTCATGGAATTAGAAAAAAAAAAAAAAAAAGGCAGCAAACTGTGCTACATGCAAATATTACTGCACATTTTCCCCGAAGCATGTTCTGGCTCAGTTTATCCCAAGGAGATTTCTACTACTCCAGTTTAACAACTTCCTTCAGTTATGTTTAATCTATCATCATATCAAGATCACTTTTTTATTACTCCTATTCAAACAGAACATCCTTTCTGAGTAGGAATTTATACAGATAAATTATCGTCATCATCTACATACCATAAGGAGTGAAAATTACTATTTCTACCATACCCTTCCCTTTTTTTGGCAGAAGCCAAAGAAAAAAGCTCACCACCCCTGTGCTAGAGGAGCAGAAAAAATGTCAATTAGCAGCACCATTCATTCACAGGATCCCCTTTCACTACATTAGAAGTCTCATACGAGCTCTGATCCAAATTCCACTGAATTGAATAAGTTTTTCCACTGGCCGCAGTGGGGTTTTTCCACTGACCGCAGGGCTGGATAAAAACAAGATGGGGATCATAAAAAGTCAAATCAGCACTGGAAGAGAGGGGCAACAATCTCATTTACAAGACTGCAATGGAAAAAGAAAGAAAGAGCCATGGCATTCAGGCAGCAGCAACAGGTTTTGCAGGCCAGCAGTGGAAGACCAAGATGAAAAAGAGTCAGCCTTCCTCCCTGCCCAAGGTAATAGGTTAAGGACAGGAGGCTTCAGGAGTCTTGATGGGCTTCATGGCACTCAGTGCTCTAAATGTTGTGGATCAGCTTGGGATGAAGAACCAAGGATCTAGGCTCCCTTAGGGTAAGACTAAGAGCTGTGTGGAGTGGGGCATCAATGAGGCCACAAATTCGGCTTTGGAAACATGGCAGTATTTTTAAAAAATGAATCTGCATTTAAAACAAGAACAGCCAACAGTAGCTATGGATGCTCCCGAGATTAACTGATTAAATTACACAACTGCAGATTCTGGACTTTTGGAAGCTTGGTGAGATAGAGACTTAGTAATATGAATGATGAATGGTCAAACTCATTAAATTCAGTGGATTTTGAACAACAAAACACTTTTTTAGGGGAAATGCCCAAATCAAAACTTGCTACAAAAACACCCAATCAAGAGTAGAATATCCGGTCAAAGAGGAAGGCAGAAATCTGTCCTTCTGATGCGTACCTGCTGTGTAGGAAATCTTGGTTCAAATCATATTCTCTCAAATGAAGACTAGAAATGTGTATCTTATTCTACCACAACTCAGACTTAGGTCTGAGTATTCTTACAGATATAAAGCATGTGCATTTAAATTGCTAGTCATCTAATGAGAATATTTTTGCTTCACTGAAAAGCAATAGAAATATTATTTATCTGAGAGCCAACTGGACTTTTAAAACCCAAATCAACGAAACAGCAACTAAATGACCACACAGGAAGCAACAGCTTTAAAAATCAATTCCAAAGCTCAAAAATTTTTGATGTTTCCATTTTTGTATGCCCCACTGAAATAATAAGGATTTTGGTACTCTCTAAAGTCATCATGTCTCAGATGTTAGCACTGGATACCCAAAATTCACTCAGGCAAATAGTTCAGAGAAATACATATCTTTTTCACAATTTGAGAGGCATGTGCAGCAGCAACTTCAGCAAGAAAAATGGATATAGTTACAAATACTTGTACTAATATACGCCTAGGCATCATATATACTAGATATTCTTTCAATAATGGAAATGTAAGCAATGATTTATATATATATATTATTAATTTAACTGCAAAATAATACTCACTAGGTTTTGAGTGAAGACTCCAAATTCAGTCATTTAGGTTTTGAGCTTTCTCACAAAGCGGTGAGAAATGCTTTAATTTATAATAGGCAGCATTTTACTCCATGAACTTAAGAGCAGTGATCAGCCAAGGTGGTATTTACAGAGTCTTTTTATATTTAAAAACTAGCATGACTCAAAGTGAACGCTGATAGCACATGTGGGCTTTATAATATATTAAGCTACCAATTGCTTAAGTGAAAGATGGAAGGAGATGTTTAACTTCCAGTCACTGTTAAGAAGGCAATACCATACTTGGCACCTTCCTCAAAAGGGATAGTAAAGATTTGGCGGAAGGTGGGAAAATAGAAAAGGACTCCTGTTCATATCTAACAGCTGTAATGGAAACTACAGCACACACAACACTATGAATGAATTCTCCATTACTGCCACCCTTCCACCTACAGCTTAAAATATTCTTTAGACTCCGGTTTAATTTGCCTGGATATATAATCAGGATTTAAAAGCCTATAAACTTACCTTTATGTGATAAAGGCTCAATGTTCAAAATTGCATTCTGAGATGTAAATATTTGTCAGACTGGAATTTTACCACTACATACTAAAGAAAACTTCTTTATTTTCATTTTGAATGCTTCTGAACAAAAATAATACATATTTAATTATTCCATCATCACTTGCAGAACTGTCATCATTTACTGCTGGACACTTCTCCTTTCCTTTTTAATCAAGCCTTGGATTCTTTTTCAAAACCCAGCATAAGGTGTGTGAGAACGACTACTTTTAATGGGCAGTTCTTACCTGTTCCTGGCAGGGGACACTTCTCACAGTGGGGGCCCCAGGCTTTGCCCACACTGCAGCAGCAGAGCTGCTTGCTGAGCTGGACAGAAAGGGGGTGCATGCACTGCTTTCCTGCACTGACAAACCGGTAGCAGGGCCCCTTCTCCTCAGTGACCATAGCACTATCAGCTGCAAGGGAAAGAGAGGAGAGGAGGGTATTATTCACAAGAAAACAGAAAACCACCAGATTTACAGCACCAGTTAAATGTATTTACGTTCTCATTTGTGGATTATTTTCTTTTTTTTTTTTTTTTTTTTGTATTTCAAACGCCTATCTGAAGCCCTAATTACAATATATATGCGAAAAAAACCCTTAATTGGTATTAAAACATTCCCAAATTCAAATCCATTCTAGAACAAACATGAAATAGATTTTTGAAGAGCGGAAGCTGATTCTCAAATCAGGAGTTGCCAACTTGCCAAAATAATTAAAATCAGCTCCTGTTAATGTAGGCAAGTACTATTGCTGAAGTAATTTACCATGGTGACAACTTACTACAGCCACTGCAACATTCAGCTAGAAATAAGCTATATAAATAAAACCACAAAAGTATCCCTCATACAGGCATTTATTTATGGGAGACAATTACTTATTTCTATTTTGCTAATCTCACTGTTTTCTTTAGATGCTAATATGTCAAATGACAGACATGCACTACGTAAAATTGCTGCCGAACTGGAATTATTTTAAACCTGTTCTGGACTCTGCATCCCTAACAAGACTACTAATACACCCAATAAAACAACGTGTCATATCATAGGCTACACACATTCCAACACTATGTTCTTCCTTCTCACTTCCAAACCTGAAACTTAGACAGAAATTTAAACTTCCTTGGTCTAAAATGGTAAACAAGTTCTTAACAGATTGCTTTACCTTAGACAAGAGACAAAAGCCATAAGCTATGACTAGTATGACGTAATGTGAAGCACAGACCTATCCAGTTTTTATATTTATCTATATTCTTATATAGATAACAGTTCTCAGTAAAATGTAACAACGATATGCAATATTTGATTTTCAACATGATGTATAAAAGCAAAAATTAAAGTTTACTACCAGCTCCCTTTTTCTCCCAGTGTTTAACTCAAAAGTGATAAAAAAAAAAATCTTCAAAATGATGAAAAACTCCCTCAATGATTATCATTAACCACTAGTGTAAGATTATGATCTTGAAAACAGAAAAAAAAATCACCTATGAATTATTTAGGCTATACTGTATTTTAGGAAATAATGTCATTTTCATGTGTCAATCTTCTTCCCAAGAGACTTTAAAGTGAGAAATTCTGTTGCTTTCTCTGCTTTCTTTTTGTCTTGCAGAGGCAGTTGATCTCAAATCAAGTAAAAGCTGATTAACGGAGGAAATTATTTGTAGTCATGCTGTTTACAACTCCTTTCCAAAATTCTTTCTTAATTTTTTATCCTTCTTAATCTGAAGGAAAACGTGAGGAAGATTATCCTCGGCTGCATATTTAATAAACTTAATAGGAAAAATAGCTATAAGTATAGAAATCTGTTAATTTTTCAGGATGACTGTACACTGCTTCTTTTCTAGTTCCCTGCTTGCCCTGGAGGCTTTCTTCTTTATACCATTCCAGTTACTCACAGTCTTTATTGTTTCAGTTGTGCAGCCAAATAAATAGTCTCTTAAATAATTATTCCAAGCTTTATTACATTTCCCCTTAGTCTAATGCAAAGGAAGAAAATTTATGGAGGTGTTTTTAGGTTTTAGATATTGCTCAAGTAGGCAGATTTTTAAAGAAAAACATTTTAAACAGTCAAGTGAGAGTAAACCTTATGAGAGGTGCTCGTGGCATCACATCTTTCACATGCATACTTGGAAATGGATGCACAAAGGGGGCAATACTCAGTCTCCCTGAATCCAGGGCAGCTACTTCAGCTCACGTGCAAGCACTGAAATTACAGGGCTGTCTTTCTAGAACCACAATGTATCTATAGATCCGGCTGACAAAATCTCAGGTGCAACTTTACTTTTAAGGCGCTCTTGGAAACGCCTGCATCTTGGGATAACTCAAAAAAAGTGGGTGAGAGGGGTAACAAAGGCCACTGAGGAGTTGATCTGGATGAAAGCAGAAGGGAGACTGCTTTGGAAATGGATCTGCAGTTAAAAGTCCCTGTGTTTTCCAAGACACATCTAATCTACACAGCTGCTTAATCACAAAGGCTGTTGTTTTTTCTGGCCCATTCGTTCCCCCTCTGTAAATCACCCATGACTCAATATATGCGTGAAAAAATAATACTTTCCCTTGTTCATCCTTCTAGTCTTTTTCTGCCCTACATGTTATCTGCACTGACTTCCAATTGAGTCTCATGGAGTGCACTTAGTCCTCAAGCCCCAGACGATGCTAAGGGAGAAGGTCTGTGCAGCCTTCCATCAGGCACCATTCCCAACGCAGAGCACTGGCACTTGGAAGCAAGGAGTGACATAAAACACAATCCTAAACATGCAGCGAATTAGCCTGGATAATCTGGGTAGCTGTTTCTGGCTCTGTTACCCATTCATCTGTGAAGTGCTCTCCAGAAACAAGGCTTCATTAATATTATGAGCATTATATCATGGCTGGGCTATAATGGGGCTGGAAGCCTTCCAGCTGCAGCCTTACATCTTAGAAAAGAGAGAAAAAAAAAAAAAGAATAATAATAGAATGCCTTAAAGTCTGATTTCTCAGATGTGCGACAATTCCCTTGTTCATACTGACATGTTCATCTGAAACCTTATGTATGCTCTCAAAAACCATATAAACAAACAAAGAAAATAATTAATTCCAACAGTATGTCTATGCCAGATTTACAGGCTTGATAGCAGCACAATGTAGAAACACGTGAGCCTCTTTAACCAGCTAGCTCGTGTACGTGTAGCACTTTGACCACAGCAACAGGGCGTTCATTCATTACAGACCCGTTTCTCCCCTCTGAGAAACTGTATCAGTCTGTCCAAAATTTTATACCAACACTCACAGATTACTACTGACACTTCAGCTGAGTAACTAACATCAAGATCAGATCCTTCCACACTTCTTTAAAAGCAATTTTAAAAAAATCACAGCAAAGCAAATTCATCCAAAATACAGCAGTATTTTTCAGGTAGTTCATTCAGAGATGACACAACTACCATATGATTGACAAAGTGACCATATAACTAATCAATTCCTCCCAATTTAGGCTCTTCTATTGAGAAACAGCTTATGTTTGGTTATTGGCTTGATTGTTTACAACACTACATTGGGAGAAAAATAAATTAAAAGTTTGTATTGTCCATGTTTGATTTCATATTGCATAATTAAAGACTGCTCCAAAGCTGCTATTCTGTCAAATGATGGAAGCTTTTTCATTATCTCATCTTCTCTTGCTACCGTAACAAAACGGTGCATCCTATGCCATAAAGAAATCAGAAGTTATTATTCTTATTCTATTATTCTTATTCATCTTATTCTTATTTCTCTCCCATCTAAAGTGTCACTGTGAGAAAATGTCCGGTGATGGAGACATAAAGATATCATAAAGGTTCATTGAACTTAAAAAAAAATGCATAAAAAAGCATATGCATTTTATTTTCCAATCTCTCTGCTTCGAGTTGATCTTACATTATCTTATAAATCTAAGGCTAAACTGTCCAGTCTTTCCTAATGCTTGGACTAGGAAAAATGAATTGCTTTACCAACGCTAAGATTTTGTGTAGTTTTCTCCCATTCCCCAAAGCTCCAGTGCTCTGATGCTTTGGGACAAGGATTTTAAAAGTGCCAGTGGGAGAGGAAAAAGATCTTTCTGTGAGGGAGGTGGCTTTCAGCTTCCTAAGAATCAGTAACCAAAACCATCCGTGCTAAAACTGCAGGAGTGGAAGAGGGAAAACACATGTTTTGTGTCAAGGAGAATTCTGGTCAGTTGATAAAGACTGAAAGAGGACAAAGAGGCAGGATGTAGGCTGGAAGGTTTTATGTCAAGAAAACCATGGAAGGCAGGCAGGAAGCCTGGAAGGCTGCAAGGGAAAACTGAAGTTTCCTGGACAAGAGGGCAGAAAGGAAGCACAGAGCACGGCTCCTCTGACTAATGGATGTGAATAAGCTGACACGGGGAGGCAAGGACAGCAAGAAGTGGGATAGCTGAGACCAGTCAAATAAATCTCTCAAGTGCACACAGCTTTTTATTTTGGTACTTTGATCAGTGTTATTACTTACGTACGCATCTGGAGAGAGTCGGATCTGGCACAAATCCCATTTTGCATGTACATCTGTAGCTGCCCATGGTATTCAAACACTCACCATTAGGGCATACTCCCTGCAACTGGCATTCATTGATATCTGTGGAAAAAAAAGGAGAAAAAAATTAGAACTGGAATGAGTAATTGATCTTTCTTTAGAAGTTATCTCTTTTTTTAACAGGAGTAGTAACAGTTAATACTCTAATCAGCGTTTTTTCCATACTGAAAACATTCTAAGATATTTTAAAAATATTGCTGAAAACATATCATAAAAAAACATTTATATATGTCATTCTCAAGTATTCTGAACTTTTTTTATATATGTATACACACACATATACATACACATATGAACACACACAAATATATATATACACGTGCTTCTATGGGGTTATCACCCTCCTCCTCTCCTGAGGAGATGATAGCTTGCACAGTCAAACGTGACTTGCAAGAACCTTCACAAACACAAAGTTTTACGCTGGCACAGACGAGCACTCACAGGAACAGTGCTCTGATTTATACAGGATGGAACAGTGCTCGACAAGCTTAATACAGTTTTTATTAGTATTTGTATTGCAGGACAGCCTGAAGGCCCATTGAGCTGGAAGGAGCGCAACACAGCAAGACCATGTCTCCTGTAAAGACTGCAGCAACTTAAGAACCAGGATCTGCACAGAATCCAGGAGACACAGGGAGGAAAGGATGTCCTCCATGGGAACACAAGCTTGTGACAATTACCAAAGGCCAGGAGCTCTTTGACAGCGTTTGCCATTCCGTAGCTACCCGCACCACTGTCCTTGTCTCTTAATGTTATAAACCCTTCTCTGCTTCCTTGATCTCAGTGTTGCTGCCTGACCCTAAACAATCAATGACAGCCAAGAGTTGGGTATGCAAAATGTACCAGCTGTGCTGGACCTGGCTTTTGGAAACCTGCAGGGGAGGCACCTTCTGCATCACGACCTCCTCCATTTCTCTCCCCAGCCCAGCTACCTGTCCCCCTGTGTGGGGTGCCCCACTGAACCCCACGGCATGGCAGACTCCAGCAGCAGCCATGTCAGCCGTGATTTTTCCAAACATTCCACATCCACTTTATCCCTAGTGCTTCTATTCCTATACCTCATCTAACATCTTGACACCGCCTGCATCAGCTTCATCCCTATGCACTTAGCCATTTGTGACAAGGAGTGATAATTTATATCCTATAACTTCGGATGAAATACGATGGAAACCACACAGATTACCGAAGATCAGCAACGCCTCAAAGGAATTTTTCAGTGAAATTCCCAGACTCTCTGACTTTCTGACCTCAGAGGGAGTGGGCTTTTGACAAAGGAGAACGGTACAAGAAAAGAACACAAAAAGCTGCTGAGAAATCCTCAAGGTCTTTTCCTGCAGCAGTCTATCTCTGACCCAACCAATCCTTGAGCAGGAAGAAGGCCCGTATAAAGCACAGCAGTATCTTATTTAAGGATTTCAATAATACTACTAGATTCAGAAGCTTTAGTAAGCTGGACTTGTCCTGTTCCATGAGATGAAAATTTTCAGACAGCTTCTCCAGTTACTTAGTCTTAGTCAGATGGGACTGAAGGAATCTATACAGTGACAGCTGCCTCCCAAAGGAAATACCATCCTTGCTGCAACGCCAGACCATATTTGTAACCATTGAGAGGAAGGAGCTTAAGAAAACTAACAGCTAGCGAACTACAGAAATGACCGAAACATCCCCAAATAGAAACACGCCGAAGTTGTGGCTAAATTGTCGGCAGAAACAGATACACGGCGAACTCTCCCCTTTCTAAACAGTCTGGCTCAATAGGAACATTAAAGAAAAAGAGATGAGTATGAAATATCTGGAGGTGAACATAAAGCAAACAGTGAAACATTCGGAAAGGAGCAGTGACTTTTCCACCTATTGCCCACGCTGGGGGTTTGGGATCAATCCTCACATGCCGAGCAATGGAACAAGTGTCCGCTTTGCCGAAGCACTGACGCTTCCTAGGGATGGAGACAGAGGAATAAACAGCAGGTGTGCTTGGAATACAGGAAACTCTCAATACCAGGGCTGACTGCAAGCCAGAAATCCCCAATGCTGTTCCCATGAATACTTACACAGGCATACAAACTACACAAAAAACCTACATTTGCACGTTTTGTAGCAAAATGTACCCGATTCTTTTGTGGGGGAACAGGAAAAATACTCATGAGAAGTGCGATGGAAGAAAGATGACATTCAATATTAAAAATTAAGTTACATACTTTCAAACATAGACCACTGCCTTTAATTCTAATCAGCCATTCACCTCCTGGTGTTTTATGACAATTATTGGTGAATGCCGACAAAGTATGTGTAGCAAAAATATTTGTTAAGTGTAATAAGCAGACTTTTCAAAATGACATTTTCACTGTACAAAGACTAAGGATACTCTTTTTACTATAGGAAAATCAAACTTCTACTACAGAAAAATGGAGGTTCCCTCTCAGAAGCCATATATATCATGCTGCTTTGTTACAGTACTTTTTCCTTACTATATACATGCAAAATTCACAGAAATCTTTACCTAACGGAGTTCATTTAAGCTTTAAATTAGCAAGCTTACTTACTTCAGTTAACATTAATCTAATTTTGTATTTCTAATTCTTGTTTTCCTAAGGAAATATCTAGTGCTCCTGGCTGCTAGCCATTAACGTATACTGATACTTGCCTATATGTCATCATTATGCTAAACTTAGTACTTTTCCTTCCTTCTCAGAAGGATGCGTAAATATATGCTCAAACATTAGAGTGTAATTTAATAAGTTACACAGCTTAGCATATATACATTCATGCTTCCAAAGTTTAAAAGGATTATGATACATTTTTCGGATCGTGACTATTCACTTTTTGCATCGAGTTTCATTTGAAATTCAGAAAAAACAAAAAACCAAAAAACACATGGGTAAGCTTTAATATTTAAATAGTGAAAGCTATAGGTGTGTAAAAAAAAAGTAACCTGCTGCAAGGATAGATATGCATAAAAGAAAAAATAGTTTATGACACCTGTAACAACTTAAATTTCAAGTACTCATTAACAAAGTATTATTTGTATTATTCAACTGAACCATGTCATTTAGCTTTGTGTAACTACTATATAGTACTACCTATAACCTTGTAATTCAGTGGCTCAGTGATCTATTTGGATTTTATAATGAAAATTCTTAACATAGTTTATATTTAAAGCTTCAAACTTTAACTCTAGTGGGTTTTTTTTTAAACAAAAAAGAGACGGCAAGCATTTTCAGAGATCTGAAGTTCACCCCTATCCTTGCTGATAATAATTGACATTAGTAATGCATCTTATGCATCTGGTGATACTTTGGGAGAGTTTTTTTTTTACAGTTTTTTCTTCTAACGGCCAAGGTTTCATGGTATTACCTACAGCTGTCTCTAATTTGCAGGTAGAAGGTGATCTTCCTATAATCCATCAGAACACAGTCATCTTTCTTTCCAAATAATTCAGTTATTCTGTAGGAAACATCCACAGGTGCTGTCACTAATGTATCTTTATTATAGCTCTGTCCAAATGAACTGTTCTTGTATATCTAGTATTTATAAACATTGCTTTGGAACTTGTACAGTCCCAGAGAGCCTCCATTCACTTGTCTTCTCTTATTGATTTTTAATGTGGATACTGCTACACATAAATAGCAGTTTACATATGTAAATACCAATGATTGTTCCTCCTCTTGTTTTATTAGGTTTCATGACAGATATTTCGCTTTCTAAAACTGCCTAAATTTAAAAGCTAACTTCTCGTGCATTCTGATGATGCCTCAGCATAACTTAATTATAAAGTACTTTTAATGACTCATTTCCAAGTCATGTTTTCTGAATGAGCTCATCACAGAATTATGGAGCTGATGCTTCATGTTGAATTACACCAGTCTATCTAGGGATTCAACAGAAACAAGCCACAGATAGATAAGAAACTTCAGATTTTGGGAAGAAACAAACATGTAAGTGCAGTCTTTATTTAACCGTTCTGGTCAAAAATTCCTTTTGAATGTAGTATGTATTTCATTTTACTTCACACCGTGTTAAACGGCCATCTACCCAGAATGTTTTTGACCACGTGCAGGCCTGCCCAGTTGTGCAAACTGCACTGGAATCAACTTGTTCAGGCAGCTGGAAAAGAAATCTAGTTGAAGATTAACAGATTTCTTTCTTTTTTTTCACTCCCCTTTTGTTGTTTATTGACATAAAATACTATTTCAGATAAAAGCAGTATAACATCGAGAACTCATCTGTCCTGGTTATAAGGACAAAAAAGAAACAACTACTTTAAAGTTGTCTGAATAATACTTTCTCGTGCAGAAGTGCATGTGTGACTTGCTCAGACACCTTCATTTATGCAGTTCTAGCACAGAAAATGCTTTAAAGATCTCTGTAACACCACTAATAAAAGCACACATGTGTCAACAACGCTTTCCAGCGACTCTCTAAGTACTAGTTTGTGGTTTTCAAGGAGAGGTGAGAAACAGCAGCTTTTACATCCAAAGAAATTCAGCCGGTAAAAAGTGGATCACGGGAGGGAGCCAGGTGCCACCAAGGTGGCTCTGCTCTCCAAGGACCCCCACGTGCACTGCAGCTTTACTAGAGCCGGGCTCTGGCCAGGAGAGCCCCGAAAGGGGCGGATGGGGCTGTAGTTCTGCCCGTGCCCTCCTGTGTGCCCTGTTCCCTCGTGGCTTGACCCACGCCGAGGGCAGCCACCACATGGGCCTCCAGGGCCAGCCCCACCACTACACTAAGCCCAGAGCCTTCAGCACCAAGGGGGCTACTTAAAACCCATGGTTTTAACAGCCCCAGATAGTGCTGAACACCTTCATGCAGGTTTTGGTAGAGCTCCTAGGCGTCAGGTCAACCTGCCATTAGAAAATACAGCGTGTGAGTGACTCTGCCGCTGAAGTTTCTGGGGGAAAAATCAAACAAAAGGACACCTAAAAAGGCCACTTTTAATTGAATATCTGCCCACTCTTGGCAAGGGTGCAACTATGAACAAATACAGTAACCTTAAATAGCAGAAACAAAGGAAGAACGTGGCAGTGATGTAAGATTTTTTTCATTTATACGTGAAAATACATGCTAAAATTGAACTCATTAGAAACTATGACAGGAATTATCACATACAGTTTTACAACAGTTTTACTAATAATGACTTTATCTTTGAAAAGCTTTACATATACTAACTAGTGACTAACAGATAGACATGAACAGATAACTAAGACATCTAACTGGAAATCTGTTTGCATTGAAAATAATGAAATGCCATTTGCTTTAGTCATGTCCCTTTCTCCTCAGCTTCCAAACTCTTTAAGAGGTTTTATTTGGATTTCTCTTTAGGATATGTCAATCTTCAAGGTTTCACATTACAAATACCCTCAAAAAATGTTTTGAAAGTAATTTGCCAGCATCTTGTTCTACAAATAGTTAACAAAATCAGATAATGTTCTAACCTCAGCTTTTAGCCACAGCTACACATACACATTTGGAATTACATGGTGTGAATACCCCCACAGTAAATTAAATTTTATTAGTCTAGATGCAGCCAACAGACATCAGAAAACCTATTTTCATATAAGAACTGTGATTTAGGGACGAGCTGAATAGTCCAGAAAAAAAAAAAAAAGCACTAAATTTTCAGAAACAGCCTAATCCTTAAGTGTTACTTTTCTCTAAACAGCTCTTCCATTTTTGAAGATTCAAAAACCCAGTGGCTTTTCAACAGACCACATTATGAGAGCCGGGCTGTTTTACTCATGCAAGCTACTTGCCGACCAGTTTGTTCAGCTCTCTTGGAAATCACTGAGCAGGGACACAAAAAATAAATGAATCAAGACTTTAAAAGGAGCAGTAGATACATATGGGACCAAACTCTGCTGGGAAGTACTTCAAATGCAAGCGCAGAGCACTTATATATGTAACGATGGGCTTCCCCCTCACTGTTGTGCAGGAATACTCTGGTGTACAGATGTGTACACAGGTACCTCTGGTGTACAGACGTGTACACAGGTACCTCTGGTGTACAGACGTGTACACAGGTACCTCTGGTGTACAGATGTGTACACAGGTGACCACCTCTCCGTGCAGGGAGAGCAGAGAGGAGCTGCAGGGAGGACACAGAGGGTCCCAGAGGCTCCTCCTTCCCCGTGCTCTGCCTGCACCCTCCAAAGGATCCGCTGCCCTTTGCATCAGATTGGACCCATCACTGGGGCTGCATTAGCTGTTACTGGACGCTGGTTCTCTACTGGAAGCTTAAACACCAAGCTCCTCTCTCACCTTTCTTCGAGCAATCACGTGCTGCAAGTGATTCCTTTCACCTTTATTACTAGATGACACCATAAGGTAGTCCGAAGATCCTTTCTCCAAGGAGAACCAAATATTCCAAGGGTAAACATCCAACTCTTAAGAAAAAAAATCTTGTGTCTACTTATAATGGGATCTGCCACTTGCCACTTCTTTACTGCCATTAAAAAAAAAGGCTTTGCTTGGTTAACATTAAACATGCTGAGCGATGGGCAGGGTGCTTCATAAAGTTACAGTAACCTCCTTTAATGCCACCCTTTACTGAAATACTTTACTTGGACCCTTCAGCAAGAAGACAGAAAAATGCTACCCAGTGGCAGAAGACCAGACCAGTGGGCATGTCGAAAGCTCAGCACAACCTAAAGAGCCTGATGCTGCTATGGTCGAGTGCAACAGGGCAAGACGACTGCTTGAGCAGCAGGGCTGTTCTTCCTTAAGCAGATGGTCGGATTACCAGCCCTCCAGTGCTAAGCCTCCACCTGGAAGAGTATTTAAGAGGCGAACGCCAGGATGTTTTGCCTTTGCCAACCACTGCAAGAGCCCTTCTGACCACCCAGGCCCACCTGGCGTAACGCAGGGTCGCGGGGAATGCAGAGATGTCTTTGCTCCCTGCAGCTCCCGAGCAGCCTGCCCGCTCCCTCCTCATGCAAGCAGTGATTTCGGGCCGTATTTGGGCAGAAACATAATGGAATTTGAAGCATTCCTTCCCATAAAACGGAATCCTTTCCTTCATCTCCATGCTTAGTGCCATTCAATTTATGCTCATGAAGATGATCGTAACTCGGAGCACTTAGCTGCGCTTGAAAATAGAAGTCTAGATCTGAATGCACACGTTTATTAACATCTGCTGGTCAGGACAGCACCCTTGTGACAACACATTACTTAAATCTACCACAGTCATTTTTGCTCAAGAAAAACATTCAGATGAGCTCAAAAAACAGTCAGATGTCACCATATGGATTTTGAAAAAAATCAGTTGCACTAAGGTAAACACAAGGTCTTTAACACAATGTTTAAAATCTGGTTTTTGAAAGAAGTCATTGTTACCAGTCATGTTCAGAATGCCATCGGCTTCCTTTTCAGGGCACTGATAACTCAAAAATGGTATTATCAGCTATCAAAAATAGATTATTTTAATCTTGCTATAACACAACTAATTAAAAGACAACTTTTTATTCACAATACTGAAGAACACTACAAAATTAAGACAATAAGTCCCCTTTTGAAACAATAAATGCCATTCTTGTACAGCTTTTGCTATGTGGTATGCGATTTTTGAAAACTGCATGAAGAAAGCCTGCCTCAAAAGATAATGAGCAATATAGATTTTCTTATCCTTATTGTATGTATATGCAGAAGGAAACAAATTTTAATTTCACAATTTTAGAGACAATTACTGATTAGGGAATGAGTTCCCTCCTCCATTTTCTGACTTCCACTTCCTCTACCACTGAAGACAAGAAAACTCTAACTCATAGTTCAAAGGAAAAAAACTCACAGAAATCCCATAAAATCCCACAGAGAATTAAGATGAGTAAACAATTAGCTTAGGGTAAACATTTTTTAATTTAAAAGCATTTTTTCTTTACCACTGGATCCAAAAAAGTGAACTAAAGTACTAAATAAGCGGAACTTGTGGGGAGGAGAGTTTTTTTTTTTTTTTTAATTAATCTAAGTATCAAAATACAGGTTTCAAAATCAGTGATTTTTTGGAACTGGTGGAAAATTACTTATGAAATAAACGCTATAGTTGTCAGAAGGTAAGTCAACTGGGCCAGATTTTTAGGAGAGAGTAAAACTTCCCTCCACAGTTTCAAACAGTCTCTTGGGTTTTACTTTTCTGGCTTGGGACCAAGGTGGTCAAACAAATATGCAACTGCTCTTAGCTGGGGCAATCGTGATACCCAGAAGATTTATCCACACAAACAAGCAAATGGCCTCTCGATAACCACCTCAAACATATAACATGACTTGGTACACTAAAGACCTTCTAGATAATCATACGTTAAGTGGAATTTGTCAAAGTCGTCGGCAATTGAATTTCTTCATTAGAAATGACTTAGTGGTCGGGCATTAAATGTTACTTGGTAATATCTGCCTTGACAGATGCTTTCATACAGTAAGCTCTCTAATGTGCACAATATCTTAAACAGCAAATTAAGAGTGGAATATATCATTTATGGCTTATTTGTGAAATCTGTGCTCGTTTGGTAGGCATGTATTAAGCTTCATTGGGACTGCCTGAACTGCTTCCCAACAACAGGCTCCATCTGCAGCCCTTATTTGCTCTGGCGACACCAGCTAAAACTGCACGTGCTACAAAACTGAAAATACTGCTCCAACCTCCTGTAGCTGTTATTGTTAACCCCTATTAATACCCTCAACCTCTAAGAAATGGGTAACGCACATCTTACTGCCTCTGTTGTATTCGATTGCTTCACTAATAATCTAATTAGTAAGAATAATAGGGGGCAAAAGGAACAAACAACAGGGCTTGGTTGCTAAGGGGGATAGGCAGTGTATATTTTCAGAAGCTACAAGGAATGACCCACTAATTTCTGGGAGCTACCAGAGAAGGAGCTGTGGAAATCAGCCCAAAGCACTGTGCTTTTGCTTGGAATTTACTGGAATGCAAGCCTGTAGAGCCACACTTTTTAAACATGTAAGTAAAAGCCAAGGAGCAACCCAGCCCTCTTTCTGGAGATGTATTTATGTCTCAGTGTGATTTTCATAAAAGAGCTCCTTTAAAGAAGGTAGTTAACTTACTAGCTAAGTAACATTAATTAGCAATTCCTATGAAATTCAGCTCTTATAAGACATAATGTACAGAAATGACATTTAGAGAAAGCAAAATTATTTGTGTATTTTCGAGACAAACATAGGAGGGCAGAGTGTACATTAAAATCCATTTAAAAGCAGGCTGAAGTGAATGGAAAAAAGCTTCCAGTCCCTAGTGCATATTATTATGGAATTTGATCCATTAATACATAAGTAGTAGTTTCTGCAAACTCATATACATTAAATTTTAAGCACATGGAGAATTTTCATGAACTTTCACGCACAACTTTACTTCACTGGAAAACAACAAATATCCAGGTATTTCTCCAGCTTTTCGAGATAAGATTTTTTAAAGTGCTCTGTTGGCAGCGTGCGAGTTTCCTGAAAAACAAATCCAACCTCTTTACCAGCTGTTTTTTCATTCTGTTTCATTTTTCCAAGAAAACCATTAGCAGAAGAAGGAAACAGTAAGTATAACTCTCAACAGAGCACCAGGAATCAGCGCTGCAGCCTGACAAGGCAGCTCCAGCTCTGATAAGCTGTATTTTGGGTTTCAAGACAGCCTTAGGGCATCCATGTGTGTACGTGTAATAAATCATCCCACTGAAAAGATAATTACTGAGGGAAAAAAGCCTGGCTTGACAGCAATTATACTAAACTGTTCAAATTAACATACTCACAGACGGTTCTTTGTTATTCTGTGCACACATAAGAAAGAAGAATGTTTCATTACACTAGTTCATTCACTTGAAAGGCAATTAGGAGCTGCTTATTAATCACACTAATACCACACAGGCTTTGTTAACTAAGGAGGCTTTTGACTGCAAAAACAATGTAGAACAAAAGCTTAATTAGGTGTTTAGGCTGGCGCTTTCAAAGGCACTGCATGCTCCCTAGGTGAGAGCAGTTCTGCTGCAGCTCCAGCCACGGATTCAGAAATACATCCCCAGTGCGGGGCTGTTTTGGCAACGTTGGCCATTTCTGAGCACTGACCCTCTGAGCAAAGAATAATCTAATTAAAATGTACATCTGCATGTGCATATTCTGTGCCACTCCTTTTCAATTTAATTGTAATGACTGCTCCCAAAACAGGAATACCTGCCCATGCATCCCTCCCTCCAGCACCTTGACCAGTTTTCCCTTCACAGCTCTTGCTGCTGGTTTTCTCCAAGCCTGTGACATGGATGGGAGCTTCTTCATCAGCCCTGTCTCGTTTCCCTCCAGAAAAGGGGCATTTGCATCAGACACAATCAGGACACTTGTCTGACCCACTGAAAAGCACAGGCTACTGATACTGCAGGATCAAAACATACCCTGCCCGTAGCTCCTTCACAGGAGAACCCAGCTTTCCCGATGGCTCTGCAAACAGAAAGCAGTATCTGGACCCTCTGGGGACGTATTTCCTAATAGTAGTCTTGTTGCTTACTTCAACAGGACTAAATTTAATCCTGTCTTCCTTTCATGGTTTTCCTTCTGCGATTGCTCCCTTATTCCTCCTTGTGGACCATGCTGGTGAGTTACAGAAAAGCATCCAGGCCCAATAAAAGCCATATGGGGCAAATGCAGCAGTCAACATATTCATTGCAGCTGCCCTCTCCAGATAGCTAGGAGAGAGTTCCCTGTCCTCAGCTTGTCAACAGTCTCCTCTCTGGCAACATGACCTGAACTCTCTGATAAAACTCTAGGTTATGAGTTTTTCTGTATGAACTACAAGTTGTATTACATAGTATAAAAATGAGTCAGAGGAAAAACTATCAAAAACACCACAGAAAATAATGACTATTGCACCAGGGACTGACATGTCTCTATACACTACCATGGTAGGGCTTCACTCCCTCTTACGCTCCTACCCAGAGACATACGTTCTCTCTCTCTGTCAGCCTGTCATTGCTCACTGAAACAATTTCCTGGCCCACTTCTGGCACCTTGACAAGAATCAGACCATTCTTTCTTTAACTGTTTGGAGCCCTTGATTAGATAATGCACTTTTGCCAAAATAAGGTTCGCTAACATCTACGTAAAAGATCCCTGAACCCAACTGAATATCCTACTTGCCTTTAAATGTGCTGTCTAGGAAGCCAATGTGCAGACAGTGAAGTCTGTGCATGTCCATTAGAGTTATCGTAAGCTTTTCTCTCTCTTGCACCATGTTCAGGGGGACGCACGATGGTGTTGAGATGCATCCTCCAGACACTTTCAGTGCTCTCAGCTAGAAATCCTTCCTCTTTTGGAGATTCTGCAAAACCTCCTAACCAATACGCAGAATGATGAAATCTGTTAGGAATTGGTTGGGAGCATCTTCTTGAGATGTGTGTACCACCTGTATGCTTAATTTGAGGGAGAGTGGGAAAAGTTGATCCATACATGCCTCACATCCACCTCTTTCACCTTCTCATTTTACAGTCAACATCTCCCTACCCCTTTTTTTCTTAAGGGGAATCTATGGTCTCTCAAAGTAGATCAGGGAACAGGTTCTTGACATGCAATTTGCAGCTTTTCTCCATTTAGTCTCCTTAGTATTCCGACCCTAGTGATTTTCTTTTGGAGTTCTCTAGTGTCCCTACCTTGCAAACTATAAGCAACAGGAAACCTGTAAACCACAGGGTGGAAGACTAGGCAGCAGAATGGCAAAAGTGCACGATGGAGAAACTTTCAGATAACAGCTGTCATGTTTTCCTTAGCACCAGGACTTACGTGTTCAGTGCTCTACGAACAGCACTTTTTTGTTGGGAAATTATTTCATTATGTGACTGGCTGCCATATATTTCTTTATCCATGTGTTAACTGAGAGTTTCCAGTTAAAAGGAAATTAATTTAATCTCCAAAAAGCCTGTGTATCTCTTCCACTGCCAATTACTCTTGCATCTCCTTCTCTCGACTCCTACAACTTTTTTCCAGCAGCTTTTGTACTCCTGCAGGGACCACAGTGACTGGCAAACCTGACCACAGCTTAGCATCATCCTTCCTTTACCTCACACTCCCTTTTCCTTGCACAGATCTCTCTGAAGAGCATCCCTGGAGGGCTGCTCACACATCCTCCCAGGCCCTTCTCTGGTTTCCTTGAGCTGTGCCAAACAAGTAGGAGAAGCAGTTAAGCTTTTTCCTACATTCTCAGCTTGCACCCTGCTCAGCACTTCAAGACATGTGGTAAGCAGGAGCCTATATCTAATGTTATCTCCTCAGCCTCCTTGGCCAGCGATGACATTGGCTGGGAAAATCCAAATGCCTCGTGGCTTTCTGGGCAAGCTACATGCAAGTCTGTTGTGGTTTCACAGTGCAGCTGCATAACTGTACAGATCCAGAATCTCCTATGCTTTGACAACTTGCACGCTTAAAGCCAAAAGATACAGAGTATTTTTGCCCAAGAAATCTGCCACACACAACTCTGCTCTTTGCTTAACAGGACTTATGCTCCACACTTCCCTATCCACACTATACGTACTCATGGTTCCCCCCTCCTTACATGGCAGCCCCATAAGCAAGGATTTCCATATTGACTTACATTAGTAACATAACAAGTGTCTGTTGAATCTCCCTTCTCAAGTCCAGATCAACCATTTTCTGATCAGTCTAAAGATTAGTATGAGCTATTCTGTCTTGTCAATATCATTGGACTCAGTAGGTTGAGTGTTTTATGAAAGAATGGGCAGAACAACATATTTCTACTGCACAACAGAAACAACCACTTACGAGGCCATTTTTCTACATCATCCAAAAG
>JAVCKT010028011.1:0-13248 GCA_032273925.1 Rhynchotus rufescens | reverse complement strand
GGATGGCCATTGACTTAGTTTGTATGGGATTGATTGCCCAGTCCATATGACATTCCCCTTCCCCTTTCTTGCTCATTTTAAAGCTCTCCTAACAAGATTGGCAAGTCTTTTGGCAAACACATGCCTGCCCTTCTTGCTGATGTGGATCCCATCACGCTCCACTAGTTGGTTGTCATCAAACAGAGTCCTATGATCGTAGAATCCAAAATCTTGCTGCCAACACCAGTGGCGCAGCCAGTTGTTGATGTCAAATATCCGTTTTCTCCTACTTGAATCCATTCCTCTCATTGGAAGGATGGAAGAGAACACTAACAGCCAGATATCAAACCTGTTCACATTACAGGCTCATTCTCATTACAGTAGGTTATTTGTTATATATGTTAGTGCCACATGGATGCTTTAGATACTCTGAAAAGTCTCCAATGACATGAAGCACCTATATAAATATTACAAGCACTATTCAAATATTACAAGCACTATTCAGTAAAGTGTAAATCAGCACAAACTTGCAGACCTCTACAGCTGAGATCATATTTGCCCTTAAGGATGATTTGCCTTGCACTCCAGATGCATATCACTGTATTAACTAAATTTTCATAAGGAACACAAGCACCTGCATCATATTTATGTAAATGTAACTGTATATAAATATAACTGTATGTCTGCATGTAAATTTAACTGTATGTAAATATAACTGTCTGCAGCTTGGAACTGATTCTCACTGGAAGAAACAATAATCCTAAAGGCAAACATCTTTTTTTTTAATTTTTTTTCCCTGACTATAACTACTCATTATGAATGTAAATCATTAGATAATCATGCATTTGTGTGTTAGAAGTATCCAAGCAAGCAGATTTGCTATTAGTACTAACTTCTGTGTTTCTTATTGTAGAGACCAAACATGCAATCACAAAGAAGAGGGTTTATCACATAGATGTTTAATGTATACTTTATTAGTGTTTGCGTTGGAGTAGTCTCCACCAATTAGCTTACTTTATAAAGACTGGGAAGAAGTAAATATCTTGGTGGAGATCAATTCTTTTGCTTATCTGTAGGTGCCTAGTAGCATTTCAGAAGGTCTTTGGTATCCAAGATCTTCAGGACTTATCAGACCTTTGGTATCTTGGTTCAGGTCTGGAAGAGATGGTGTTAGACTAATATTTTCTATAAAAACTATATGAGAGATCACAATGCTTAAAATGGTAGTAGATAAATGTATAAATCACACAGAAATTGCAGCTAATCTTACCATTTACATATCTGATTCCCTTCAAAGCAGACATATAGTCTTAAAACATCACCTTTATAAATAACAAAAGCTTGATGTGATGAATTATAAAAATTTTAAGAGATATATTAAGTAGCATTCATATTTTAACATGCCTTCAATATTTAGAACCTCTTTTAATACCACCTACAATATTCCTGGTACACAGAATAACAAATACATCCTCAATTCCAGAAAAAAAGAAAAAAGAAAAGTGAGGTCATGATTTTTAGGAGTAACTTGAAATAGTAAAGTGCTTCATTAGTTTTGTATCATATATGCAATTTTATATTATGTATGAGGAGTTCCATCATTATTTAACCTTACAGCTAAGTTAAAGCTGATGTTGTGCTAGTGTTGTGGGTGAATGGCATGCTATTAAACACTACTTCACTTTATTGTCTTAAAAGACTAATTCCAGCAAGAAGAAAATGAAGAAGTTGTTTGACACTGGTTAAAACAAGAACTTAGAAAGTAGCACTTAATTCCTCTATCTTTTTCTTTTCTTTTCCTTTCCAAAACAAAATTAAAAAGAAAAAAAAATGTATTTGAGATAAAAGGAGGAGAAGTAGAAGAATACTCACAATGCAGTGCTGCACATGCTATTTTCTAGCTTTTTAGATATCAGTTGTGCCTTGTTATTGAAAGAGAGTTAAAACACTGTAAGCAGAGGGATGGTGGATAATGAAAAATTTCATGTTAGTCCTTTGCAGAGGGGTCTCACCACCACAGGCACTGGATGAGTCTCTCCGTCTGGGTATCTGGGAAAGCTTTACAAGAACTATCCCAAGCCAACCATAATTTTGCATTAAAAGAATGGGGAGAAAGGTAAACAGACAATAAAACAATTGTTAAAATGACAGGATAAAAAGATTTAATTATTTAATATAGTCAGGTGAACCTGCTGTGCAAATAGAAAGGGATAAGAAAAACACTGTCACATGCTAGGAATATGCTGGGAAAGTTGTGATAGGACTAAGAATATGCATAGATTACTAGAAAGTCTTAAAAAGTCTGTGAAGTACTGCTAGCCCTCATTTATATGTGCCCTATATACATACTCATATGTACAGCTTAGTAGAAACAGAAAACATATCCTTCCTTTTACTAAATCCTAAATAAATGAGATTTTTAACAAATGGCTTTGCAGATTCTGCAAATAATCACTGTTCTTTCCTTTAAGTTTTGGAAGTACTTTAAAGAATTGCATACAATCTGAATATGAAGAGAAGAAAATAGAATTATGGTTAGCATATACTGATCTTTTTAATCTTGATATTAACCAGAGATAGCATTTTCCTATGTCCTAGAAAACATCCCTGGAAATACTTCGTCAGAAACTTAAATTTGTGAATAACTTCTAACTGTTGGTGCAAAATTAATTAACTTCAGAATTTGTAGAAATTTAAGATATTTAATATTTGTAAACAGGACTAAGGCTTTATAATCAAGTTAGTTATGGATACTATCACATCCTTACCTTATTACAATTCTTAAACTTCTTTCTGTTTCAGAGGTCACTTAAAGGTGAGTTGGATTCATTTGTTCTATAACAAATGTACACAATACAGTTTCCTTCATTTAATGAGCTTTCATTTGCATAATATTAGATAATCACTAGAAAATGATCTGTGACTGAGTTATATCATAGGTAGCTTACTTTTACTGATGATAAAAAGAGACATTAATTGCATACAGATACATACAGTATAAAAACCACAAATTTATACTCCACTCTTTTATATATTTGAACATTAAACATTAAACCTCATATGCAGTATGCTATTAAAAAGCTGTTGCAAAAGCCTTTTCCATAGGAACTGTAAGAGACTTTACCATAATCTTTTACTTAATTTAACAGAATGGAAAATATTAAAATTTCCTGATGATGGTAGAATAAATTTCCTATTTATATTGCAAACAGTAGAAAAGTATGTGTGAATTATATGTCCCCAAACCTGAATTTTAAGCAGGACTTCCAAGAAATCCTGCACAGGAACATACTCCCAGAAACTCATACTATTAGAGAACTTGATGGCTCAAATACTACAATTATCATACCACTATGTTCACTATGTACAAGAGATGATTGAAAAAGGCTTTAATAGAGAATCAAACTGATTTTACTACTTAAAACTACTTTTATACAAGGTATCATTATTTATAGGTAACTATTTTTAACAGCCAGAATTCACTGTATTTCCATCTGGATTTAAATTAGGTATAGAATGCCTAAACTGTAATGTAATAAATAATCACAGAATGATTAAGGTTGGAAGGGACCTCTAGCGACTATCTAGTCCAACCTCCCTGCTCCAGCAAGGACGCCCAGAGCATGTGGCACAGAGTGGCATTCCAGGTGGGTTTTGAAGCCCTCCAGAGAAGGAGATTCCACAGCCTCCCTGGGCAGCCTGTTCCCAGCCTGTTCCTGTGAGGCTCTGTCACCCTCACAGGAAAGAAGTTCTTCCTCACATGGAGATGCAACTTCCAGTATTTTAATTTATACCCATTACCCCTTGTCCCATCACTGGCCACCACTGTGAAGAGCTTGGCTGCCTCCTCTTTACATTCTCCCCTCAGGTACTTAAACACATTGATCAGATCTCCTTTCAGTCTTCAAGCTAAACAGGCCCAGCTCACTTAGTCTTTCCTCATAAGACAGATGTTTTAGTCCCTTAATCATCTTTGTTGCTCTCCATTAGACCCTCTCTAGGAGTTTCACATCCCTCTTGTACTGGGAAGCCCAGAACTGAACACTCCAGTATATCCAAAATACTTACTTAATGGAATCTATAATGATGAGCAGAATGAGTGTTTGCTCCTATGCACCCACTCCCTCCTGCCTCCCCAAAGCTAGTCAAAGAACAATAGAAATCCTTGTGCAATTCAAATATCTGCAGACTATAAATGAATGGAAACCAAACCAAATTATTCCTGCAGGCATTTAAGTGCACCTTCAGGTTATAAACAGTAAGTGGATCTAAAGATACACAGGTCTGCTCTACTTACTTCACTTTAAAAACTTCCCCGTTCACAGTGGCTCTAATATTTTTGCAGGACTTGCTAGTATTCTACAGTGGATTATCATATCCAGTGCAATTTGACAGCATTACTTCTTTCGATTAAGGCTATGTTTAGCTGCTGAGCACATGAAAATTATATCAGTTTTACAGTTCACAGTACACAGTAATTTGAGTTTAGTGCAAAACATAGATTTTGTAAGTGCTTCTTTAACTACAGAAAATTATATTGTTTGCTATTTTAAACTCAATTTTAAGCAGCATTTAAAGTTATACTACCTGGCTTACAGAGCTGTAAAACACAATCCACTTAAACGTCACAAAGAATTATGTTTGTTCCTGTACCAACTAATAGTGTAACTAGTATCAGTAAGCATATCTAAGTTACAGATCCATTTCTTTATTTCACAGTTATCTTCATTCTGATCTGCAAAAAGATATAGCAGTTGACAGAAGCAATGGACTGCTAGAGGATGCTCTATCCTGCAGGAAGCAAATCTGAAGGAAGACCAACTATAAAGTCATGTAAACATGGTTTTCTTTTTTATTCTGATTTGTATTGTTATTTTTAAAGGATGGAATCAGCTTCATTGTGCCCCACCCCAAATGATAAGGATTTTTTTTTTTTTTTTCCATGTCAGAGCAATTTGCAAAATCTTAGTCTACACCAAGTTAGTCTATAGTTAAATAAGACTATACAACTTTCCAGAAATATTTTCTTCATCTTTGCAAGTACAGATGTCACATCACATCAAAAACATCCAATAACCTAGTGGTTAGAGAAATATCATAAGATTTATCATTTCCAAATTGAATTCTTAGACAGATCAGAGCTTTAAATTATCTACTTTGTGTTCAAAGACAATGTCATTATCAATCTTTGAAACATTTATTTATATTTAATACATTGTTCTGCTTTTGTTTTCTTTTTAGTGGACCAGAGAATAGTTCAAGAAATAGTTGATATTCCAATTTCAAAATTAGTAACCAGAAGTTTTGATATTAAATTTTGTTAACAGGGAACTATGGAACTATGATGCTTTTTCTTTCTTTCTTTCTTTCTTTCTTTCTTTCTTTCTTTCTTTCTTTCTTTCTTTCTAGTTCTTCACAATTTTTTTTTCTTTTTAATTTTCCAGATATGTCTGCTGTCATCTTCATTGCCTGGCCTGTTCCTCCAATTTATTCTTACTATCACATGCTTACTATATATTTATTTTCCAGACATCTTGCCTGTCAAGAGCCTGTATATTTCTTCATTTGGTTACTCTGATGGTCTCCTCCTTTCTTCTTTAGGGCACAACACAGGCTGCCTCCATAGTCAGCATTATCATCTCATTAGCTATGTTTAATCTTTTGATTATATAGATTTAAAAAAAAAAAAAAAAAAGACTTTCCCCCAAACTCTGTTTTCTGTTTTATTCTGTTTTCTATTTAATATGATCCCTTGACATTGTGGATATTAACTAAATGAGGAAAGGTAGAAAGTAATGAGAAAGGCAGAAAGTTTCATTTTTTCAAAACACTAGTCTTCACCTTGTACACCTCATGCAGGTACAGATGTTCTATTTTAATAGATATTCTATTTACACATGTGCTTCCTGCTTATGTTTTGTTTCTTTTTTTCTTTTCTCTTTTTCTTTTTGCTAATTTCAATCTGTTGTAACTGTCTTGTCTCTTGAAAAGATGGTTTCTCTCTCATGTTCACACATCTGTGTTTTCTACTTCTATTTTGTCTTCTCCTGTCTCATTATCCAAAACTCTTAAGACATAGGAAAATAAAAATATGTGCATTAGCCCTATACTTGTATTTCTCTGTGTTGAAATTTTCAGAAATGCCTTAGGCATCTGATTATCTGTACATCCCTATGTCTCTAACTGCAAACAATTTGAAAGTGAGGTTGACTGTACTCTTGAAGTGAAAGAAGACATGAGGTCAAGCAGAGTATGCACTGGTACCTTTGTCTACCTCTTGCAATATGCACATAACAGCACGAATATGAAAAAAAATATCTTACTGCACTCAGTTGGAAAAAAGAAAACACTATTTCAACTGAAATTTACTGTTTTCCATTATTGTTCTTTTTTTTTTTTTTTTTTTTCCTCCGGCTCAGAATTTTGCTGCATATTTCTACATTGAAAATCTGCCTGCAAAGATCTAAACCTTGAGATTCTTGATCTGAATTCAATTTTTTCTATCAGCTAATTAAACTTTTGATAAAAGAAATGTGTGAAAATAACTACAGCCTCAAAAACAGAGAAGCTGACCAGGAGAAGAAAGGCATCAAAATACAAATAAAGATGATATTCTTATGTGCATTAGAGGGAATTAAAGACAATGGATTTGAGTACACTCAACCAGTATTTTCTAAATTCAGTTCATAGGAAGAAAATTAAATTATTGTCTCTTATCAGTGAAATTTGCACTACATTTAAATATCTGAAACACTTCTGGACTGTAGAGAAGCCATGGAGAACACAAGGACTATTCAAAGGTAGTTATATTTAAGAAATATCTCTATGGAGAAAAGTTATGCAAGACCTAAAGAACAGTCTATCAAGGGAGCATAAACTAAACAAGCAATAGGGAAGACTTTTAGTCACAACGTGACTCATCTTGCAGCAGTGGAGCACATCTGCAAATAGAATATCTATTAAACTAGAACATCTGTAAGAGACTTTTGTGGACTGTGTTTTGCCTTGACATTGTTGCCATACAATTTACAAATTCCCGTCCTCCTATCACTAGGAAGACTATGATATCAGCTCTAAGTGTTTATCTCCCTGTAATTTATGAATTCTTGGCCTTGGCATCCTGTCTCTGGGAAGATTGAGATATGACCTCCAGGTGTTTTATACAACTTCCTGGATTAGCTCAAGACCCCAAAAATGCACAGCAGAGCCTGCTGAGCAGTGCTGGCAGTTGAATGGGGGTGGGAAGAGGAACAGCAAAGCAAAAAACTTCAAGAAAATGGGCAGACTCTTCAAGAACTGGCACAATAAAAGAACTACCTTTTTTTTTTTTTTTTTCCTCCTCCGACGGGTGGAGTACAGAGAGAGAAGCTTCTTTTCCTTCTTCTCAACTCTCTTCCAAAAGATCATCACCTGCACCGACGCAGAACTGACGCAACGTATCTGGACTCCTGGTGGTGGTGGTAACTAATGTTGCTGCATCTCTCCCACTTGCTTGCTTATCTTTCTTCTTCTTTTTGTTTTCCTTTTTGTCTTCTGTCTGTCCTATCACTATTATGAGAATAGAGTTTATAAGGCTGTATGGCATTTGACCTGATTTGTTTCTTAATCTCGCTCTTGGGATTGTATCAAAACCGCTCCCGAGAGTGGATCGAGACAACATCTGTACCTGCTTGAGGAGTATGAGGTGAAGACCAGTGTTCTAAAAAAGGCAATAGCTTTCTGAGTGATCTCATTTGCACACTATTCTAATTAAAATGTTTTATGTAACATGAAAAAGACTTCAGTTTACATAGTTCCCAGCCTTCAGAGTCCAACAGACTGCCTGTTTAGTAACACGAAAGATGTGATCATCATCCAAAAGATAATACAGGTAAGTTCAATTAGAGTCTTTTACATATATGGAAGAAAAGCATCCATAAAAGCCATGAGGATATGTGTGTGTCTGAGGAACAAAGACAAGATAAGTAAGAGAAGTATGGAGTTGATCTATGAATCTTTCTATTACCCTTAAAAATCACAAGATAAGAAGACTAGTGTAAGTACAGACCAATAACACATAAAAGAAAATCTCATTTTGAACTTTTGAATAAGGAAAATCTGATAATTTCTATTTATCACAAGATGCAGTGAATTAGACTTTACTGAAAAATTGAGGAATGACCAAAATATTCAGCCTTATTGGTCTCAGTATGATTCTGAGAAAGCTCTGAAAACTGGGCAATAAAAACTCTGCTGAAACAGCACCAGCTACCTTTTTAGAGAAAGTATTTTAAAAATGGGAGGCAGGATCGAAATGACCTGTGAAGGAACTTTGGAAGGCATTTCAGTACAGAAACCTTTTGTAGAATCAAAACTGAGAAACAGACTGTGTTATAAACTTTTATAAAAGATTCATTTCAAATACTGTAGGGGCAATTGCTGGCTCTAGGGAAGCAACTTGAAAAGAAAGTTAAAAGCACTAATCTGTTTCTTTTTATTCCATGTACAAAACAATGCATTACTGAAGTTATTCCATGTGGAATACAGAGCAATTTCTCTAATGGAAAAGTTAGACCAGGGTTTTATAATCCAGTAAACACTACAAACCTCCTTCTTTCTCTCTCTGTGTTCCTTTTTTTATTTTTTTTCCACCTTTTTAGAGAAATAGGAAAGAATGCATTTTCTTTTACCTTTAAGAAACCTGGAACTTAAGAGACCTGAAATTTTGCTGTGTTGGGTAACTGTTTTAAAGGAGCCAAAATCTTCTTCTGCTCTTCAGGGAAGAGTTTGTGAATCTCATCTCTTTTCCCATTTCCCATAAATGTTGATTGAAATGCCCAACACCCAACACCTCCTACAAAAGAAAAAAAAAAAAAAAAAGAGAGAGAGAGAAGAGAGCAATATTATATACTTAATTAATGTGCACTTACACAAGAAGCCAATTCAGAAGAGATTTCTACTTTATAGGAAAGTCTTACCTGTCATTTCCAAGAAAGGCATCACCTTATCTATCTGATTTACTGAGAGCAGAATAAATATACATTGACATTTCTTGAGTTTATAGGGTAGTTTTTACTTAAACAGCAAAACTGTATGTTGTGATAAAGTGGAACATTAGTTAAAGACCTAAAATACAAGAAAGGATATACATGAGCTGTGGAAAAATCCCAGATATTTCTTTTCCACTTGAAATTACTCTAACTTAATAAATGTGCTCTTTCTCTGAAATGTAACTCCTTCTTATTACACCTGACAAGAATCTGTTTTCTTCTAACTAGATATAAATTTACCTTCCTCATGTCCCAGAAAATAATTTTTATATAGTAGATGATGTTCCTTTTCAGGGCTACAAGGATGATCAGGGGCCTGGAACATCTGCCCTATGACCAAAGGCTGAGGGAGCTTGGCCTCTTCAGCCTGGAGAAGAGAAGGCTGAGGGAGGACTTGAGTGTGTATAAATACCTCAAGGGAGGCAGTGAGGAGGAGGGGGTCAGCCTCTTTTCAGTGGTGGACAGCAATAGAACTAGAGTAAATGTCCACAACCTGAGGCACCAAAAGTTCCACAGGAACTTAAGGAAACATTTCTTAACAGTGAGGGTGACAGAGCACTGGAACAGGCTGCCCAGGGAGGTTGTGGAGTCTCCTTCTTTGGAGATCTTCAAAATCCGGTTGGATGCAGCCCTGTGCCACGTGCTCTAGGTGACCCTGCGTGTGCAGGGGGTTGGACTAGATGACCTCTGAGGTACCTTGCAACTTTAAGCGTTCTATGCTTCCGTGTTTTAGTACAGTGATGATTACTTTGTAAGTCCTAAGTACTTTAGTATCATGATGACTGCTTCAGAAAAGGTTTATCTTATTTCAAGTACCTCTAGTACTGACTGGAGTAAACCATATAGAATGTTCTCCTACTAAACAATACTGTATTTTTTCACCAAGACAGCTCACCTGGGTATGGAGGAGCTGCACACGCTCACTTGCATCCATCAGTTCCTGCTCAGCCACCTTTCTGCCTCTCTCTGTCTGTTCCAGGGCTGCGCGTAGCTCCTCAGTTTCAGTCTGCATAATGTTTGCTCTGCGCTCCACCATGGCCACCTGCTCCTTCATGTCCTCCTGTGTCCTGAGAGCATCGTCCAAGTGTATTTGGGTGTCCTGTAGAGCAAGTGAGAAAATATAAGCTGGCTCAGAGCCCTTTGGCAATTAAAATGTCAGTTAAGACTTTTCTCCTTGTGCAACTTTTGTTCAATGGACCTTGAGCACTGCCTGTGTGTTTCTTAGATTCTTCTGTGCCTCTGCTGCCTGACGGTTGGCATGGCTCAGCTGGATCTCTATTTCATTCAGATCTCCCTCCATTTTCTTTTTCAGTCTGAGGGCATCGTTCCTGCTCCTGATCTCAGCATCCAAGGTGCTCTGCATGGACTCCACAACACGAAGGTTGTTCCTCTTCAGCTGGTCGATTTCCTCATCTTTTTCTGCAATTTTCCTGTCAACTTCAGACTTCACCTGGTTCAACTCAAGTTGGATGCGAACAATCTTCCCCTCTTCATGTTCCAGGGAAGCCTGAACATGGGTAAGTGAGAACTCAGTATGAGTTACATGGCTAATTTGTAACTTAATCTTTAATATTGTAGCAATCGAAAAAGTAGTCTTCATTACAGATAGACAATAGTGCTGTTTTCTAGACAATATCTTTGCATTTTCCTACACAAACTTTTTCACCTTGTCTATAAGAATAATTTCACAGTGTATTAAATGAGATACTGGTTTGAGATCCTTAAGAGATCAGTAAACTCTGTATACCTCAGCTTCCTCCAGAGCTGCTTGGATTTCAGATTTCTCCTGCTCAATTTGCTTCTTCACTTTCTCCAGCTCATGGACAGCCTTTCCTCCCTCTGCAATCTGCTCTGTGAGGTCAGAAATCTCCTCTGTAGGGACAGAGATAAATGGCAGAATCAGATACTGAGTAGGAGGGAAATATGCTGCTAAATGCAGGGGATAGGCAACCGTGTGAGTCTGCGAGCAGAGATACAGAAGCTAGAGGGTAAAAGAGCAGGTGAGAAATATCTGTGAGGACCTGAGCACACAGGACTTACGCTGCAAGTTCTTGTTCTCCCGCTTCATTGTTTCCAGGTGGTCCAAGGACTCCTCATAGGCATTCTTCATCTTGAACAGCTCCGTGCTGAGAGAGCGAGACTCCTTCTGGGAGGATTCCAACTCAGCCTGTGTTTCCTCATACTTCTGCTTCCACTCTGACAGGATCTGAAGAGCAACAAGGCCTGAGCGTGGAGCTGGCAGTCACAAGGGGATACCCTGTCACCAGAGCACAAGGCTGGAACCCAGGTTACCTTGTCAAAATTCCTCTGCTTCTTGTCCAGAGCTGCGCAGGCAGCATTGGCTCTTTCCACATCAATCATCAGGTCCTCCACTTCATTCTGCAGCCGCTGCTTTGTCTTTTCCAGGGAAGCACATTTGGCATTCACGGCTTCCACATGTTCTTCTGCATCCTGCAGACGCTGTGCCAGCTTCTTCCTGGGAGGCGGTAAATGCAGCTCAGGGTTATGGAGGAAATGAGAGCCATGTTATACTGCTGATGAGCTTTAAGAAATAGCATGCTTAGCAACTCCAAAATCTGTAGACTTTATCCCTCTTTACCCGTTTCCTTCACATGTTTTCCTTTTCTTACCTCCACCTACTACAGGATATAACCTCCCTCCTCGTATTTCCTCACCCCAAAACCCAATCGTGACTTCCTTTCTTAGTCTCTGCTGATGTTCTTTACAGTCCCCACATACTTGGCCTCCTCCAGTTCCTCCGTGCGCTGAATGGCATCCGTCTCATATTTGGTCCTCCACTGGGCCACTTCACTGTTGGCCTTGGACAGGGCGCGCTGCAGCTCGCCCTTGGCTTCCTGCTCCTCTTCATATTGCTCCCGCAGCAAGTCACAGTCGTGGCGGGCAGATTGCAAGGCATGAGCCAGGGCGTTCTTGGCCTGGGGAAATATTAGGACTGGTAACTTCAGATGTATACTGAGATGCTTCTTGACAGTAAAGATATCAGGCACAGGCCTAGTGCCCTGGGGGAAAATACAGGTAAATTCTCACACAACATTTTAAAGCTAGGAGTGATGAATCCTTCCTAGATGTGCTCTAGGGAATCAGACTGCGGCACTGAAGGAGAAGATAATCCATTCAGAATCACACAGAACCACAGGGGTTGGAAGGGACCTCTAGAGATCATGTAGTCCAACCCCATTGCTGTCCCCTCAAGTAGGGACACTTAGAGCACATGGCAGAGGGTCACATCCAGGCAGGTTTGGAATACCTCCAGAGAAGGAGACTCCACAACCTCCCTGGGCAGCCTATTCCAGGGCTCTGTCACCCTCACAGTAAAAAAGTTCTTCCTCTCATGGACATGGAACTTCCTGTGTTTTAATTTATACTCTTTTCCCCTTGTCCTGTCACTGGCCTCCTGTAACAGGCAGTGATTACCTGCTACTGCTGCCAGCAATACACAGCTTTAGAGAAAGCCTCCCTAGAACAGAATTTTCCTACTGTGGGGAAAGAGGCCTTTTACTGGAACAACGATCACCTTTACTTCTTCATCTAGATGTCTCTTCAGTTCCTCAATCTGTTGGGTAAAGCCCTGCTTGCCTCTAGACAGCTGAGAAATCAAGGCATCCTTTTCCTCCACCTGCCGTGAATATTCCCCTGGAAAGTGTAAAAGAAGCAAAACTCTTATTTTTCTATCACTAGCAATAGCACAACAATCAATGCCTGCAACTGTTGGTGCTACAGTGTCTTAGGTAAGATAAACCACTACTTTGAACCCTTTGCTGAACCCTCATGACTTGCAGGTTCACCCAGCACACCTTGGGGATGAGAACGTCTCACCTGCTTCTGTCTGCAAACGAGCCCTGTGTGTATTGAGGTCATTAATGGTGCGCTGATTCTGCTCCTCCTTTGTCTTAATCTCACTCAGCTGGTCTTCTAGAGTGCGGCACATTTTCTCTAGATTTGCCTAGGGTCAAACACATGGAAGGAGAAATAAATGCCTCTTGGATATAGGAGGACTCTTACATGAGAACATGGTTAGTAGACGTCTGTCACACCATATACCTGAGTGCAAAAAAGTATATAAGCAGAACTATACCTTGGCTTTGGAGACAGACTCCATATTACTGGCCAAGTCATCAATCTCCATCTTGAGCTCACTCTTTTCCTTCTCCAGCTTCTGCTTGACACGCTGAAGGTTGTCTATTTGCTCCCCGAGCTCGGCTGTGCTGTCCGCGTGCTT
>JAVCKT010028010.1:0-21930 GCA_032273925.1 Rhynchotus rufescens | reverse complement strand
ATCTTGGTTGCTGGCAGGCGGCAGCCTACTCCGCCAGCCCCGGCCGCCATCTTGGTTGCTGGCAGGCGGCAGCCAACTCCGCGGGCCCCGGCTGCCATCTCGGTTGCTGGCAGGCGGCAGCCCGCTCCGCCAGCCCCGGCAGCCATCTTGGTTGCTGGCAGGCGGCAGCCTGCTCCGCCAGCCCCGGCCGCCATCTTGGTTGCTGGCAGGCGGCAGCCCGCTCCGCCAGCCCCGGCCGCCATCTTGGTTGCTGGCAGGCGGCAGTTCGTAGCCGGGCAGCGCGCCGCCATTTCCCGCGCGGCGCGGGGCGCCTGAGGCAACGGGGAGAGACGGCGGGGTCTTGCGGGCCCTCACTGCCCGGTCTAGCACCCGTTTAGCTGACCGCTCTCCAGGGCGTCCCTGCTCCCTGTGGGATGCGGAGCCTTGTGCCACCCCAGCACCTCCGCTGCCCGTGGCAGTTGTGCGTGTGGGGCTGGAGCGGCCGCCTCCGGCTGCGCTCGCCCTGTGGCCAAGCGCCGTGCCTCCGCGGGCTGCTGGGGCTCCCTGTGCGCCTCCCGCAGCAGCGGTGCCCGGGCAGGCCCGGCGGCACGGCTCTGTGCAAGAGCTCCCTTGCCGTGCGCCCTGCGCCCAGGAGCGGCACCGGCAGCACCTGTGTGCGGAGCGCGGGCCGGCCCGGGCCCAGCCTCCATCGGCACCAGGACCGCAGTGTGGCGAGGGCACGCGCGGCCGTGCCGCAAGAGGGCAGAGGGACCCCTGGAAAGTGTTCCAGGCATCCCCAAAGCTGCCTCCGCTCGTGGAAGGGCTTGCTTCCCAAGGAGTGCGCCTGAAAGTGAATAGCCCTGGTGTTGAGAACACAAACACTTACCTAAACAAGCCAAGCTGTCAAAACACATTTGGGCTCATCACCTTACGTCCAGAAACAGTGCTGTGCTGGTTGTTCCTTGTAGCTGGCTGTCAAAAACAAGGGTATTTTAAACTCTCCTTGCATGCGTCCGGAACAGAGCTCCTGGCACTGGAAAGAAACCTGGGAAGAGAGGCAGAGAAAAGGAGAAGCAGCAGGACAGCGAGTCCTGTGGTACGGGAGGCCGTTGGCATTCCTCTCATTCCCAGAGCCTCAGAGGCTGGTTCTGGATCTTGTAACGTGCTTTACGGAGAAGTGACTCCGTTGGGAAAGGCAGTTTGGAGGCTCCCATCAGATGGCTGTGCATCTGTGTGCACGATGCTACTGAATAAGAACGTTACCCACCTCCTAATACGGATATTTTAATAGCTTTGTGGCAATTGACTGTAGCTTTTTGAAGTCTTTCTTCTGTTTCATTCCATGCTGATCTCAAGGCATCACAATGAAAAAAGAAACAAGCTTTTTATTTTGTCAGACATCTTTCATTGGGTTAGATCCCACTGTGCCTTCCAAGTGACAGGGAGAACAGAGTGCAACGGAAAAGCAGCCAACATTGGAGCAGGAATACGATGGCAGCTCCCAGGGCCACTTCTAGGCAGGAAGCAAGGAAGAAGGTGGAACAAGACCTTCAGGGGCATTATATATATATATGTATATATATATATATAAAAATATATATATATATTTCCAATTAGTCTGTAAAGTGAGCAGAAATAAATAACAGCATGGTAATTAGTTAGATACCTCTTTGGGGCTGCTACAAGAGCCTTTGTAGAGCAGAGCAGACCTCTCAAAAATGACTCTCAACGCTGCAAGATAACAGTTTGTGGCCGCAGCCTCTTGCATACATACCACAGTATGTTTTTTGCATGCCACAGATGGACACTTACATGGGGAGAATGCAAAAGATCTGTGTCCAGTCAGTAGACAAGTGCACTTAGGCCGGCTTAGCGCACCTGAGCAAGGTGGTGTCGACAAGTCTCCTCCTCCAGAGCCAGCTCTAAGTGTGCAGTGAGTAGGGGCTGCTGGTCACTGCTGCCTTGCTCCTGAGGCCTCAATGTTTTACATTAATGATATAACAAAGAATAAGGGTGTGTTTAAACCATACATGGGGCAGATCAATTAGGGAGTAAAAGTAGGGCGATTCCCATCAGCAAAGACATTGCACAAGCAGAGCTATTAGCGCCTCCACGAGCATGCCAGGATGCGGAAAGTGGTGTGTCCTCCTGGCATGAATCTCCATTCACTTTTAGTCCAAGCAAGGAATTTGCAATGTGCAATTTCTCTTCCCTCTGTAGTCGGTGCCTTGCTACTGTGGTGCAGGAGGTTGTTAGCCCATTACCTTCTGTTTCAGGACAAAAGTCCCTCATAATGCACCTGCGCATGTAAACAATATAGTACAAGCTGGACAGAAAGATGAGCCTAGTGACATGGAAGGGACAGGGGCAAATTACAGCGAAAGAGAACAGATAAGGGTTAGGAAAACACGCACTGTAAACAAAGACAGTTCTGTTCTCAGGTCGGCCAAGTGGCTGCCACGAAGTCGCAGTGAGCCTGGCTTGTCACCTTTGAAGTTTACTTGTGTGCAACAGAGGAATGCGCGGCGGTTCATCGTGCTCCTTTGCTCACTGCTTTTCTAACTAATAAAGCCCAAACTGTAAGAGCAGAGAAAGCTTTGAAGTGATCTGGGTCTCAAAGCTTTGAAGTGATCTGGGTCTCGGCCGTTCAGCGGCGTTGGTGGAAGCGGGCTGGCGCCCGGGAGAGCTTCCGAGAGGTGCTGTGCGTACAGGACAACGCTAGATGGCTGCCCAGCCTCCCAGGAACGGCTTTGCCTTTGGTCACCAAGCGTGCAGCTTGTGGGCTTGGACTGTGCGCGGCGGGACGTGTTGCTCGGCGGGCAGCAGCACGCCGGCCTGCTGGCCCGGCTGGCGGGCACACTTGCTCCCCGCGAGCCGGCGCCGGAGCCCAGCGAGCCCGGGAACAGGGAGAGGCAGCGGCTGGCACCCGGGCGGGAACACCCCAGCAAACAGCAGGATGGCGAGCGGCCGAGGTCTCCATCGGCAGGAGCCACATGTGGAGCAGCCGCCCAGCCACCCTCTGCCAACCTGGCTCTTTAAGTACTTGAGACCCCCATAACTGCCTATGGTGGGCTGTGGAGAGACGCAGAAACCTCTCCTCCATCAGCCAAACTTGTTTATCTACAAAGACATCTAAGTTGCACGGCCCACCGCTCTGTATCTCAGTATCCCAAGGCTTCTTAGCACCCAGTGCTTGAACTCCCCAGCTCCTGCTGACACACACAGCCCAGGGAAGCCAGAGCAGGATAAGGCTGTCGGGGGCAGGACTGATAGTGGGTTGTTATGGTTCAACAGGTGAGCAGTTCTCTGGAGGGCCAAAAAAGCTGCTGTGAAAGTGAGAACAAAACCTGCACATTAAGGCCAGGAACCTTCCTTAAAAAGCTGCTCTGAAAGTGGGAACAAAACCTGCACATTAGCATGTTCGTTACAGCAAGCTGTTAGCCTGGTGTTTGAATACAAACCTTTTATTCATACTGTGCTTGAAGTATTGCTTGTATTTTTTTCAGTGTGCTAAGGTCTCAATGTTACACCGCTTTTCATTATAACTAAGAATACAACAGCTGCTGCTAAGAAATGACAGTTTTATCCATTTCACCACCTGGTACAAGCCTTTCAAGCATAAATTTAGTCAGCAATGAGTTTTCTGAGTTACCTTCAGGTAGCTATAAGAAGTTACTGAGTTTACAGCTTCATTTCCAGTCATCCAAGGAGAGCAGGGTGGTTCCAAACACCAGCACACAGCCAACTCTGGGGACGGAGCCGTGGTCCCTGAAGAACCTCAGGAAACCTGAAGAGTGAAGCAGGGAGGGAGCACAGAAATCAGGCTGTGCTCCAGCTTGCTGTTGCCCAGAGCCCTTGTCCATGGACTGTTTCTCAGGGATCTGCAAATGCTGAACAACTGAAGCAACTTCACACTGGGAGCACAGCAACCCCCAGAAGTGCAGATTCAGAAAGGGTCTTCGTCTGCCTTTGATCACATCAACTCTCTGCTTCTCCCTCAGAGTCAGAATAAGCTCTGACCAAGAATTACTGTTTTTGAGCTGTCACATGAGGCATTGACCTCTAAGTTATGCTAAAGGAAAACTTTTGTGAAATTCATGCTGGCGGGCAAAGGGGAACAGAAGTATCTGTAAATTAGATTCTCTAAACATGCAGGTCATCTTGTTTTGAAAGCAGAGAAAATATATGTATTTATAGCCACGTATTTACAGACATATATTTACTCTCAATTTATGTTGTAAGTGCATTCCAAGACCCACAATGACCACAAAACTCTGTCCATAGTAGTAAATCAGGTC
Source organism: Rhynchotus rufescens (assembly GCA_032273925.1). Taxonomy (NCBI): domain Eukaryota; kingdom Metazoa; phylum Chordata; class Aves; order Tinamiformes; family Tinamidae; genus Rhynchotus; species Rhynchotus rufescens. The sequence goes on along the minus strand of JAVCKT010028010.1, from coordinate 17,653 downwards.
TTCCTCCTGTGGCTTTTGATCACTGTGATTCAGCCAGACAGTGGGACAGACGGTTTGCATGAGATAATCAGCTTTATCTTGTAACTCCTCCAGAAGCAGGCTAACGTACACACTCTATCACCAGGGAAAACTTTCTTTGCCTGTTTAATAGTCCTTCCAAACACCTCCAGTGTGTCAGTAACAGCAGAAAATGCTGAGTTTTTTGGAACCTTTTTTAAGACCATGGCTTAATCCCAGCATTACAGAAGGCCATACTCACATTATTCCCTTGGAGGACCCACACTACAAGGATGTGGAAAGGGACCTATTGGTGCCATGGGGAACCCTCCCTTGAGCATAGTCAACACTTCCTTTACTGGGCTTAGACTAGGAAACCTGCAATGAACTGGTTTACCAGTATCTGCACTTACGTACTTAATTTAGATTTTGCAATCTAGGCAGGACCCACACAAGTATGCAGACAGCAAAGGAAAGTTACCATCTTGTTGCAGATACCATTCCCTCTGCTTCCCTCCCCAGTCAGGCTTTCTGATTACTCAGGAGGGATTTGCGCCCTGCAAGTACCTTGATCTCCAGCAAGAGCCCGGAATATGCACAGATCCAGAGTCTCCAACTCCTTAAGCCTACCAGGTGCCAGATGTACGGGATCCAGCAGCCACAGCTGGCTCCCTGCAGCTCTTCTCTCCCACCCTGGGTGGGGTGGAGAACCTGAACCATAATATATGCTTTTAGCACATCTTCTGAGAACTGCAATTCCCTTCCCTCACGCTCACCACAGCACAAATGCACTTTGAATCCTACAAAAGGCATGCCAAAAAGCAAATTTTGATAACAAAAAAGAGAGAGAGAGGGATAAAGAAATAAGGAATGTGATGTAGCTCGTCTGTTGGGCTCAAAGTGGGAGATGATTAATCACCGGCGAGGGAGGATGAACATAGAGGGCAAGTCAGCATCTCTAGCTATTTTGTTTTTCCTCCCCTCATCCCGTTCCCTTTGAAAATGAATTTTAACAGAGCGTTTATAGCAGAGTCCCCTCGGCATGCTTTGGCATCTTGTCTGAAGTCAGCAAGTCCCATCCTCTCTGCCAGCATACTCAAAGCACCATGCTAGAGCCCTCCTTGAAAACAACCCAAGGAGTTCAGTGGCCATCTGAGGGCCCTTGCAGAGACTTATTTTCAGCACCTGCAGAGTCTGCAGTTCATGACAGCTTCTGCTGGGATCCTGACACACGGCCCAGCCCAAGAATGCCTGAGTCAACATAAAGGCACGAGCAGAAGACAAGCCATCGTAAGCAGCTTAGTGATGCTCTTCCCTAGCTCCCAAGTCACACAAGGCATTACAACACAACCTGGAGGTGGAAACAACACCGGACAGACTACAGGTTCTGTGCTGATGTCTCCATACTGATTTGGGATTTAAATGTATTATGGAATTTTAATGCACTTGCAGCCAATAAGGTTCAGATAGCATTCACTGCATAAAAGAGATGTTAGTATTTGCAGACCAAATTCTGTCTTTGATCACCTCTTGCCCTATAGCTTCAGCTGGATACACTGTTCTTCACCTCAAACCCGTGACTGGGAGTGAGGTATTTCCTTTAAAGCAGTTCCATGGAGACCTAGAGCTACATAACTTACAAAACATTCCAAATTCACAGGGAACGGGAAGCAGCATTAAGTTGCTTTCATATGAAATTGCAGCCTTTCCCACTGTCTTTTAGGTGAGAGAAGAAACAGAACTCACCACGCCATTCCCAGAAGATTTTATACTCTGATCTTGATCTGAATAGGCAGAGATGATTGCAAAGTTAGGGGTTTTCATCTCAGAGGAAGGTCTTTAGATAGTTTTGATACAAAGAGCATCTACAACTGCCCCTCTTTCCCCTCAGCATTGGCTATATATGCAGAGCTCTCAGAAGGACCTACAAGTGCAACAAATTAACACCAACTCAGTAGAAAGGAGCAATACTGCATGAAAGGTGCTCCAGGTGCAATCAAGGAAATCCCCCCTCCATGGGGCAGGCTGTAGCATCTCAGGGCTATGCAGAGTATGACTGGTACTATGGGGCTAGCACCCTTTCCTAGAGCACTAAGCACTGGTGCTAGGGCATCACTGGACTCACACAAGCACAGGCAATGGGTCATCACAGACCTCTGTTCACATGGAAGTGCCTCAGGATCAGTAAATCTGGCTTGCAGCAAAAAGCCAAGGAAACGTGAGCATCGTGGACCAACATAATTAGGTGCCAGACAGAAGGCACCTAAGCTCAGGACACGTTGTACAGACTATTTGTAAAGACACGTTTCTGGCATTCTGAGTCCATAAATAATGTGTGCTAAGAGGTATTAGGTGCCTTCCCCAAGGGCTGTCAGGAAAAAAAAAAGAAGAAATAAGCAGACCAGAAGGAGCTTAGGCACATTCCAGTTTGGGGAGGAGAAAGGGGTTGCAAAGACATCTCTAGCAGACTTATTACAGTACCTTTATGATATGTTTGCCTTTTCTTAGCCAGAGGGCAGGGGTGTGGGAGACGTGATTCCTCTCTCTGACACGGGCAGAGATATAATGCAGTATCTGTAGAGGCAGCGCTCGTCTGTTTGGGCCACTCCAGCAAAGGTGTCTTGAGCCAGACTGACAGCAGCCAGAGGGGGTTCTGGCAACCGCCCCTATTTCAGGGAGGTGACAGTTACACGAAACGATCACAACAAACCTGGGAGAAAAGCAGGAGGAATGAGGAAGGAGTTGGGATCTGCACGAACAAATCTTTTCTTGCCGAGCTGACCCAGGGCAAAGTGTCGTGCCTTGAACTAAAGCACAGGGGCAGTTTGCAGAGCGCACCGTGAGGCTGCCAACATCCCTGCCGAGATCCTGCAGAGGCCTCAAACACTCGCAGCGGAAAGAATCCCACCATCTCTTTTTTATCCTCATACACCCAGCAAAAATTCCTCCTGTGACTTCCCCAAATGCTTTTGCCTTAGGCCCAACTTAGTTACCACTTTAGTCCTACACCAGAGATCCCAAATCAAAGTTGGTGGGACTTAATTTCCCTTCAGCTGTTCCCAGAACCCTCCTAGGGGTTCAGACATCTCCTGGTTTCCATTGCTTCATTGCAGGGTGGCCAGATGTGACCATGTAAGTGCTAACTCTGGACCTGGCACAAATTACAAACTGGAATCGGCCTCCTGAAAACTTACCTGCCCTGTGGAAGCTGACCAGCTTTCACTGTGGTGTTCTGCAGGACTAAATCATTACCTGCTGTTTTGGCCCATGGGTAGCAATATTTCAGTGGAAAGCAATCCCAACACAATCTGGGATCTGCTGAGATGAAAGGTGATCTATAACTGTCCATTATATTATCCCCAGGAGATGGGGGAGAGAATTGAAAACAGCAAACATTTACTGGAAGAAAAACAAGTCCAGCCCTGCATTTAATCAAAACATTTTGTTTTGTTCCATTTGTAATTATTTCCATCCAGTGAACAAATATTTTAGCAATGAAAATGACAGCTCCTTTCCACGGGCAAATAAAGTAAGAATTTCCCTACAATGTCACAGTGTTCCCCTACAGTGTTAGTTCCCCAACAGTGCCATGGTGAAGGTGACACATTTGTAATGTTGTGTTGAAATTTACTGTATTTGCAATCCAGTAATGCTAAAAACATGGGTTTAGGTTTAAAAATCCATTGTGCTCACTGTTAGAGGTTTTTTTTTTTTAGGATGGTGGTGGGGAAACCAAGGATTTGTGGGGAGAAAAGATGAAGGGACATTGCATTTGCCAGAAAAATGGAAACAACCATATTGGCTCCCTGTGCAAAGCACATTAAGATCTAGCATTGAAACACCTGTAGATACATATTCCCATTTCCATGTACTGGGATATTTCTTCCCTCTGTAACCCACAGAGCTCCCGCAGTTAACAGCACTCACATTAGTGATGTCCTGAATAGAACACACTGGTTATTTTTCCTCTAACACCAGTAGAAATCACTGCTCAAGTGAAAGGGAGAAGTAGTTCATGGACGGAGCTGCTTCCTAGTGATTCCTCACCCAAGGACATGTTGCTCCTTTCTGCACCGTCTCTGCTTCAGTCCTGCTTCCTGGTACTATCTCAGCACCTCTCTATCCATCCAAACAGGCACGTTTTTATGCCCTCTGGCAACAGGTACTTTGTGAAGGAGTCAGCATCTGCCAAAAGTAGTTTAAGATTAATTAATGCAGGCTTCTGGCCATTTTCTCCTCCAGCTCCAATCAGCAGCACAACACACACATCTTTCTCCATGGCACATTGTACTACCACAAGATCAAAATATCTGCCTGAAATCCAGCTTAACAGCCCTTCACTGAGCAAGAGGCAGAGTTCAGCTGCCTCCCCATGGAGTGCCGAGGCCAAGTCAGCACCCCCAGGAAGAACAGAAATTTCTGCTGGAGAGCAGCAGAAGGATGCGGATGCTTAATAGCGGAGCAGGAGAGATGCGGATGCTTAATAGGTGACTTGAACAGCCTTCTCACACAGGCATGGATGGCACTGGGAACCCACCCTACTGATCCGAACCCTTGTTACTGCATTTCATAGCAGGCAACACTAGTAGTGTGTGGGTCTGATGGTGAGCAAGTAGTACCTGGTTTGTGGGGAAGGGGAAGAGTTTGGATAGTCAGACCCTTCCCAGATGTGTCAACTAAATACAAGGAAGGCACTTGGGAAGCAAACCCACAAAACTCAGGGGGGGCATTTGCTGTTGGACTGGTTGGATGGTGCAAGAGCACGGAGATGACCCTTCCCTTTGCAGCAGCTCCTCACCCCATGGCAAGGGAGGGAGCTGTGCTCCTTTTTGGTGAGGGGAAAACAGGGTGGCCACAGGCTGCTTGGTAGGCCAGAGCTTTCCCCAAATACCAGAATGCAATCTCAGCTTTGCTCTGAGATAGCTGGACCTGCTGGCACCAAACTTCTTGTTACTCATCAAGAACTCCACCTCACCCCCCATTTGGGTATTGCTGACATTGCAAAATCCTTTCCTCACCACAAGTCTTTCCACAGAGTGTGTTCTGTGTCAGAAATGAAGTGTGGTATGAGAGGCCAGGAAGATCTACAGTGCCTTGTCTTCCAGCACTTTCAGCTAAACATATCAAGGTTTGCAAGAACTGAGAGTTAAAACTGACCAATAAAAAAAAAAAAAATAAATAAATAAAATAAAAAAATCTGTGCTAAAAAATCTGTGCATTCCAGGAGAATTGCAGTCAGGTGCTAACTCCAGCCGTCCAGGCTGTCTAGCTCTGTCTGTCTTATATTCTAGGGTTTTGTTCCATCTCTGTTTTTAAGAATTGCCTCTGCTTCTCCTAGAGCTTTCTCAAAATGTGAGCCAGCAAAGCCCACTTTCTGTCAAATCTCAATAAAAGCCCCAGAGTTCACATATAGGACTTTGGTTAAGTTCATATCTCAAAACAACCCGATCATCAGCTCATGTATGTAGGGATTACATGTAATTACAGACTTACTTGCACATCTGCAACATTATGATGAATCTTCTCTCATTGTCTTTTTCTTTTTTGCCTTTTACCTTATTGCAGATCATTGCAGGAAGACAGGATACAGCCAGGAGGTGTATCAGTCTGCACAGTACTTCAGCCACCAAGACAGACTGGAGTATGAACAGAGAGGCCAGGAAGGTTCAGAGCTAAGGAATATTTCTATTTCAAGTGCACAAACACGTAATGCTACCTGCAAAGCTTGCTGATAAGAAAGCTTACAGACACTTGGGCTAGCACTGGAGCCAGAAACGTCACACCAGGTCTGAGCAGGAGCCGTTCTGCTGCCACAGCTGCCCAGCTTGTGGGCTCCAGCAGCACCGCAGTGCTCTGCGCAGCTGAAGCAGCTTCCAGGCACTGGCAGGGCTGCAAGTCCCTGGTTTTGTTTTGCTTTGCTTCTCTGCATTGGAGACTTATACTATTACACCTATGTCATTTAAACAAGATCCTTTAAGGTACCTCCTTTAAGCAGGTACTAACTCCTGCCTTGAAACAACCACTATTCAAATAAGCACAATGACAAGATTTCTAGTTCAAGTTATTACACATATTAATTGTTACTACAATCATCAAGAGCAATATAGAGGGAAAAAAATAGCTGACTTTGAAGGACTCTTTCAGAAAGCAAAAACTCTCCCTTAAAAAAGTCCCTCAGGTACGATCCTGCAGACCTGTGCATCATCATAGGCACATCCAGGTAGGAGGCCAGCAATTCCCATGTTTCCACTGGCTTTCACCTTTGCTTGGGCCAAGTCTTCAACAAAGATGGGGACAAAGACAACGTAGGCTGTGGGTGCCAGGCTGAGGGGCTGTGGGCAGCGCTCTCTCCCCTATGCCACCCATCAGGGGTGGCTGAGGAGAGACCAGTTGTAGTAGTGGGCTGGTCAGGACAAGAACAGGGACACCCTTCAGTGCGACAAGACCACATTGAATCCTGGGGGAGCTGTCGAGTTGATCAAGATGATGGGGGTTGGACTCGATGATCTCTAGAGGTCCCTTCCAACCTCAGTCGTTCTGCGAGAACCCCGGTGGCTCTGCAGAGGGACCCAAACTGCCTCCAGAAAGGCAGAGAGACGGTGGAAGGGGGAAGTCCAGAGCTCCTCGTGCCTCTGCCTTTCCCCTGGTGGCTCCTTCCCTTCGCTGGCTGCACCTCCCCTGCCCTTATCGCATTCTCCCCATTCCTCGCATTGCCTCCAGCTCGCCCTGCACGCGTCCCGTGGCCGTGACGGGGCACTGAGCTCCCCTAACGTGGGCCTTGGGTCTGCAGCAGCTGCACCGCAGTGACGGGGCAAACACCCACCTTCTCCCATAGCCCCAAAGGCTACGGGCACCCTCCCATCACCTTCGCTGTGCTTAACGCTGCATTAAAAACCAGCTTCCAATGGACACCATCTGTCTCCCTTAACTGGGTCTTCTCCATCTATTCCTCACTGTCCAGGAGCGTGCTTATCTTATCTTGCAAACCTGACTCGACATCAGGCAGTTCGGTGTTTATATGAAAAAGGGTTTGGCTTTCAAAACAGTCGGGCAGCTGCAAACAGAGCAAGATCTGCACAACAGCCTCGCCTGCCTTTTTGTGGCACTCAAATGAGCAGCCAGCTTGTCCCAGGGGGATATGCATGGTGGTTTACTTCAAAAACAGGACTTCAAATACCCCTGCAACATGGAGATGTGGAGCTTCTGTTGGGAAAAAGAGTAAAAGAAAAAAAAATAGAAAAAAAAAGAGAGAGATTTGGGGCAGGTGCCTGCCGAGCAGCCAAGCCTACCTGACATCTGCTCTGCCACCCCTCACCTCACAGCCTTGCTCAGGGCCGCCCTCCGAGCCTGCGGGGACAGAAGTTGTTAGGACGGATGGAGATCTGGCCCCATTTGCTTTTGACTTTGACAGACTGGGACCCGGGCAATTAAGTTTGCAAACCTGCAGCAGTGTTTATTGTCCCTTTGCCTTTGCTTCATATTTGGACTAACCCAGGAGCAGGTAAATTGCGCTGCGTGACTGCAAATCACTGAGATCCAAAGCTGGGTCATTTGGAGGTCAGTATCTGCTCTCTTGCACTCCTCTCTCTCTCTCTCTCTCATTTTTTTTCTTCCCCTCCTCTTCTCTTTTGAGCAGTGCCAGGAACATTTTGGAAAGCACCAAAGAAAGCTGTCATTATACAAATCCACTAAAAATACATATGCCCATTATTTTAAGCTGGCATAGAAGCCAGCCTGTCATAACTCAGTTCAATCTTATTGGCCTTAAAAGAAGCATGGTTGCACAACAGGGTTGTCACAGTGACTGTTGAGGTATACAACAAATTGGTGACAGCAATCCTCTGTGCTACAAGCCACAGAGCATCGCGGAGCTCGGAGATGATGCATCACAAATCTCCTGCTATTTCAGGATACGGAAATATCACTCAGACACTGCCTGTAGACCACGGATTCATCATCAGCCAAACTGGAAATTTCAGTCTGAATGGCAGTTCTAAATTAGAAAGCACAGGGAAGTCTGCAGTAGAATAGCAGACTTGTCTCCATGCATTCCACAGTAAACAAGAATACGAGGAGAAGCAGCATTTTGCAGATAAAAACAGAGGTAATGTGGTTGGAATAGAAGCCACAAAGAGTCTAGTCTCAAACCTCTAAAAAATGCTTGGTAGCATTTCATTTCCTCCAGTGGGCTTGGATCGCAAGGACTTGAAGGTCACATCAGCACTTCACATCTGAACCTAGAACTTCAGCATTAGTTTGGAGGAGAGAAGAAGAAAGAAAAAAAAAAAAAGTACTTCATGATGAAGTCACTTTTGCTATTCTGGACAGCGGTTATTACTTGTTGTGCATACAGACTTGCTGCCCAGGCAGATCTTACAAAGGAAGATGGTTTTACCTTCTTTTTACAGGTAGGAAAATACAAAGTACACAGGAATGAACTAGCTTGATTTGGAACACAGACATCCCCAACGCCTGTGTCAGATCTGAGCTCCTGTGCCCTCCATGCCAGGCGAAGGAGGCACCAGAGGTAGGGCCAAGCAACATCACAAACCTGGCTCCTCTTGCACAGCCACGCGTGCAGACCATGGCGCGTGGTCCACAGGCACGTTACCGGCTCGAATCCGCAAGCAGCGGAGCCAGAGACATCCTCCGGGATGTCCAGAGGAAATACACACCCAAGAACTGGATATCAGCGCTGTGCATAAATGAAAGAGCATTGATTTGGCTTCAGCAAGTGATTTTTAAAATAGCATGTTTGCAGAAACAGATGTTATTTGTAAAGGGATTCTTTGGGCTATCCAGACAGGTCCTTGGCTACAGGGTATTATCCTATCATCAAGGACACTGGTTTTCTTTTTTTTTTTTTTTTTTCTGTCTGGAAATCCCCTGTCAAGTTTTATAGTGATGTTTTATAGGTATGTCTTACGTGGCACATTAAACCTTCTGTGAGCAGGCTTAAAAACCTTCAGTGTTGTTTTCCTCAGCTACTTTGTCTGATTACTGGAGTAGTCAGATCCACAGAAACCAGCAGCTACTGCCCCAGACTAACCTTTTTTAGCTTTTTCTGCAGGAAAAGTGGCCACGTGGCAACTTGCAGTGCTCATGTAGCATCCAAGGGCATGTGTGCTCCATTGTGTCACTGAACTTCACTGGTGCAAATTCCCATGTAAATTATCAAAGTCCTGAGGCTGGGCTCATTTAATGCATCTCAACAGCCACTAGTCCTGATTTTTTTCCACAGAAGAATACAAAAGAACAACAAAGAAAACCCAACAATATATACCCTCTCCAAGGGAGAAACAGTCAATTCTGTAATTAAATTGTGTAATTACCAACACAATTAAGGTAAAATATAACTCTATTGAAGTTGGTGGGAGCTTTACTATTAACTGAAGTTTCACCTCTGTGTTTTGGATGGATAGTTCTCCTATTCAAGGAAAGGAGCCATTATTCAATCAAAATGACGTTCACGATGCAATGCCTCTGTCGTATTCAAACCTTCAGGGCGTGTTTACTTTAATCAGTTCTAATTAAATTGCTACACAAGAAAAATATTTAGTTGTACTGATGTGCCTGTATGTGCTCAAGGGAAAGCAATGCAAATTGCCAGGGATCTCAACTGTTATTTGCCCTGCGCTGAACTCTGCTGATGTATTTAGCACGTCTAACTTCTCTTGCACTAGGCTGAAACAGATTGCTCTAAAATGAGAGCATTTCCAAACTGCAGCAATGCAGCGTTTGTAGCAAGGTAGAGGAGACAAACATTGCCAGACCCTCGGGGCTGCTAATTGCAAGGTTTAAGCTGCGCTTTTGTAACCGCCGGGATTCTCCGGGGCTACAAAGCTGATCAGCAGGTGGAGGGATGCTCCCGGACCGCTCGTGCTGCAGCCTTCCTGGCAGGTCCTCCCCGGCACTGAGGTGCCTCCAGTTCAACAGGACAAGAGTCGTGAGAGGGAGGAATGGGCTGTACACCAGTTCCTAGGAGCTGTGTCCCGCCTGCAGCATGGACACATGCAGCCCGGCACCTCCCTCTCTGCTTATCTCTAACAGTGTTGGCGGCAGGGAAAATAGGGGCTACAAGCTCCCCAGAGGGAGAAACGGGAGGCCCTGGCAACAACACCTCTCCTCTGAGCCCTGGCAGTTTCTCCTCGTCACCTTTTCCCTCAGTTTCATGGTAGGAACCTCCCTGATGCCCTCTGATCTTTTCTGTCACGGTTCCCTGGATTCCTGTCCAGTTTTACCAGTCTCTTCTTGACAAAGCAGAGCATGAAACTATGCAGCACTTCCAGTGTGCTCCACCAAGGCTTTGCAGAGGGAAACAAGTCCTGCTGTCGTTTAACTGGCCGTACCGAGCTATGTCCCCATGCCCTGACCCTCACCTTACCCTGTTCCATATTTCCAGACACTGTGCCTACACACAAACACAGGGGATAAAACACTATTTGGTCCCATGGGATGGTCTTTGTAAAGGAACCTGCAGGCGCTTGGCCCAGCTCTAGGGGACACAGGTCTGTTATCCCTTTGGAAATATCCCAGAAGGTTTCAGCCATTAGCATTACCTTCCCTCTACCAAAACTCAGCCCAAGCACTTGCTCTGTGTGGAGAGGAGCCATCCTGGTCCCTGAGTCCTGACCCCAAACGTGTTCCAGATGGGAATCAAGCCCCAAACTGGTGGCAGGATACAGGCTGTGACAGCCCTGACTGTATATCAGTGACATTTGCTTTTCTGTATCTTTCTGGCCACCTGCCAGAGAAGTTTGTTCTTAATTTCCTACACAAATCCTATCCTTTCCTCAAAGAGCAAATGGATGTAATCAGAAAAGCTGTTCACAGACATGGGCTGTCTCACACAACCCACAGACAGGAGACACCTGAGGACCCACAGACGGTTCCCCTCCATCCCTGGCCTCAGGGCACCACAGCAGAGCCCCCATCCAGCCTCTGGGCTTGGATCCCACTCCAGGCTGACACAGCCACTGTCAAGGGAGGGGATTGCTGAGGTGAGATTGTTCCTAAACTAAAAGATACCCTTCTCCATGACTACTGACTGCTGCAGAGCCTGAAGGGGATATGTGAGCATCAGGACCAACGTGCCCATCACCACAGCTCACACTGCCAGCTGGGGCACTGGTCATCCCTGGGCCTTGCAGGACACGCAGGTCCCAGAGATAAACAAGGTACCTCTCTCCGCCCCAGCTCGGCCTCCACCCTTCCTTCCTTCCTTCCTTCCTGAGGGGCTGCCCTGCTCCTCAGATACCTTTGGAGGCTTTTCCTGTTCTTCACCAGCTCCCCGGAGCGTCTCCTAGCAGCATCCCGGCCTCACGTCCAGCCTACCTCTCGGCCACCTTCCTGGTGCATGGAAGTGTGGGATCCACCACGGCAATCCGGGAGCAGCCGAGCACCCTCCTTCCTCCCGCTGAGCTCTCCCAGGGTGGCAGGGAGCTTGTCCTGGTGCAGGTGGCCTCAGGTGCCCCATTTGGGCATGTCGCCCGCGGCCAGGCAGAAGAACGGTGATGGGTAGATGCCTGCACACTGGGTGCAGGGGAAGGAGAAAGAGGTGACTGCTCTCCAGGGAGCCCCTCTGCCCATACACTGACCAGCAGTGGCAGAAAGTGCAGGGAACCTGTAGGAGAGCAAAAGGAAGCTATGGAGGACTTGATCTGTAAGATAACCAGAAAGGCAGTCAGCCTTCACAAGGTGTGAGCCCTTGGGAAAGCAAGGAGGGCTGTGCTGCTTTACACTGCCTGGCTCTGGAGAGCCACGGAGCTGTGACCTGACTGTCACCGCTGGACACAACAGCCTCTGAAGTCAAGGAGCCCTCAGCCCATCGCAGTGAGCCCATGAGGCGTTTCCAGCGTGCACACACAAGGAAGGGTCGTGCCCATGAGCCCGCTGGCCCCAGGCTCCCCAGCCGAAGCATCGGGCCGCTATTCCTCATGGAGCAATGATGGGGAGCCCTGCAGCAGCAGGGAGGGCGCAGAGCTGCGAGCACCCACCTGCGCCGGGGTCCTGCAGTCTGAGCCGTTCCCACTCCGGAGAGGCTGGTGAACGTGCTGGCAACCAGAAAGGAGGCCGAGGCGTTCAGCTGGGGACAGCTCTCCCCACGCTGGGCAGCACAAGCCCCTCGCAGCAGCAGCAGCTGGATGCAAGGGAGAAAGGGCTCAAGAGGACTTCGCCTGTGCAGACCGGCTTTGCTAGTTGCACTGGCTGCATTTATTACATTCCTTGAGAAGCGAGAAAACCCAGAGAAGACTGAGACAAGCGTCTGCAGCAAGGCACAAGGCTTGCAGGGGTTAACATGCTGTGGCACAGACGGGAGAGCCTCTTGCCATCGCAGCAGGCTATTTTTTGCACGGTAAGGGAATTGCAGTAAAACAGTTTCCTCTTTTCTGACCCCAAACCTTCACCTGGACAAACCATACATGTGCAGGCCACTGCCAAGTTAGCAGGAGGATCATTCTGCAGGAAACGTGTGTCTTCTGGAAACCTCTGTTTACAGGAACGCAAGTGTCATGTATTTCCTCTTTTTCCTGTTCAAAACTGTTTTTATTTTTTCTGCCTGCCATGCAACATCCCGGAGGCTCTAAGATGCCCCCCTGGCGGGGCAGATCACCTTGGCTGGGGAAAATCCTGGGCTCGGCAGAGCAAGAAGAGGAAGGAAGCGGAAGGGAGCCAGGGAGCAGGGAGGGCAGAGGGCTTCCCGGGACCTCGCAGCAGGGCTGGAGCTGAGAGCTGCTCCTGCCAGTGCTTCCTGCCTTGCTTGTCCACCCCATGACATTATCACTAGCTTTTCTGCCCTCTCCTCCCCGCATCAGTTATCACGTGGATCCAATATCTCATGGCTAGAGAAAACCCAAAACCGTGCTTGGATCAGTGTCAGAGAAAATGAGTTCAAGTTAAGGGGCTGACTGCTTTGCATGGGGCCCTTTTGTGGCACTTTGCAGGTGTAAAAAACAACCCAGTACGTAGTCAAGCAACCTGCCCAGATCTGGCATCTAACTGCAGGGTCAGGGAACAAGGTGGAGAGCGAGGTCTAATATACACGTACGGTGAAAGATTGACAGCTATTGCATTGTGCACTTCAGCGAGGAAACCGCAAGGACAGCCACACTGGAACGTGTTTTTCTTCACCACAAATAATTCACGCCAGGTGGAGGGGCCCTCTCGGTGCACGAGGAATCCTGCAATCTGGGGGCTGCTCACCTCGAAGAAGATGGGCCTGAAACTGCACACGAAAATCCTGTTCTACCAGACAAGCTGCAGCAGCAGGAGGTGAAGTTATTTGTGCAGGGGACCTGCCTAAAGCAAAACAGCAGGGGAACACCTGCCCAGGAGCTCGCCTGTGCAAAGCCACCACATAGTTTGCCTCTCGGGGAGTTTTTCAAAGCAGGGAGTCACATTTGACAGGCTTCTTGCTTTGCACTTGTGGAGCATCTCAGTGGGCACGAGCAATCGCAGTGGGAGGAAGATTCAGGGGTGATTTCAACCATGGCAGTGCATGTTAGTAACAAAGCACAGAGCAATCACAGCATGGCCTGGACAGTAACCACTAACATAGATGTCTCGCCTTGCAGCTGCCTGACTTAGGAATATACCACATTATAAACAGCACTTGCCCTGGAAGCTTACAATTTGACTAGACAAGGTGGGAAAATGGGAGGAAAGGGAAATGTCATCTCAGGCATTTAAAGCTCTCCTCTCCTTGCTTCAGCCCTGGGACTTTCAGGAGTGCGGGACCCCCGGTCTGCACTTTTGGGATCAAAGCACCTAAACACCAAACTCCAGCCACTGTGGCACAGGGACCAACGTGTAGCTCTCATGAACCCTTGTCCTGCTGGCTCTGACATCCGCTTCCCTCCACCCCAAGGCTCACCAGCGTGACCAGAAGGGTAGGATGCAGCTGCACCCCTGGGGATCCAGGCATGCTCCAGCTTTCCACACTTGGGGTCTTCTTGTGGTGAAGAAATAAATAAATAGATAAATAAATTTACAGCTAAGGAAACTGATACACCTACCAGAAATGACACTGACGCTAAGAGGATTTTTTTCCCTCTTTCTTTTCCTGTTACATCTTATGCAAGTTGAGAGGGAATTTCCTGCCCCAAATGCAACCAGGAGAAGCCCGTGCACACTGGGATGCAGGGCTGAGAGGGGAAGAGCCCCAGCACAAGACCTGAGCCCCAACCTGGGTGCAAACTGCTGGCAGCCGAGAGCAGAGGGCTCGTGCAGCACGTGCCGTGACCCAGGGTGTCCTTGCGGGTGCTGAATGTCCAGCTCCACTGTAAAAAACATCTGAAAAATGGGACTTTGAGAAAAATAACCCAGCATTTCTCAAGGCTCCCCAATGAACGGTGAGAAGCAGCAAAATTATCACTGCCAGACCAGGGGAGAAGCTGCAGAATAGAAACGTCCATCCCTTCTCAATGGCCGGTGACAGCGAGATGTTTGTGTAGAGGGGACAGGACCTTTCCAGAGGGCTCACAAGGTTTAGAGCAGAGAACATTAATTATCATTTTCCTTTTCTGCACTTTCCTTGGTTTCAGACACCCCAAACAAACAAATGTCACTTTTGTTTCTTACTTGGGGGCTGGAATCAGTGCTGTTTGCTGCTCAGAATTATATGAGCACAAAGAGGGGTAAGCGGGAAAAAAAAAAGAAAGAAAAAAGTTTCAAATGGATGCTTTTATGTTGAAATAAAAGTCCTAAGAAAATGATAACATTTACCTCTTCCAGTGCTAAGCTATTTAGGTATAAAACACTTCAATGCTAATACAGACAATAAACATGAGTTTAAAAAAAACAGCTTTTTAAAACCAATATAGTTACGCCCCTAAAACTTTTCAAGTGTAGATAAAAATAACCACATAACAGCTTTGTAAGCAATACAGCAGCATCTAACAACAGCTTTGTAGGGCCTTCTGGACTCTGAACAGTCACATATTGTGTCAACACGAGGCACTTGTAATATTAATTATCAGTTACATACACACAAGCACATTCTCTTGCACCTAGAGTACTGAAATCTTATATTCATTTCCAGCCATTTGCATTCCAAGTTTTGCCCTAGCCTAGGGCTTGAACAGTTGGTTTGAGTGCTTTCCAGGGGATTTTCTTATTCTTGTTCAAGAGCTTACTGTCACTGGTTGCTTTTATTTATTGCACTTTGGTAACAGAGTCATTTCTGTTGGCCCCAAGCATTTGTTGAGCACAAGGAGGTAAGCTGGGCTTAGAAAAGGGTAATTTGAGACTTTGTTTAGGAACCTATTTTTTGGGTGGTATAAAACGTTTCCCTCATTGCAAATTAGTGTCATTTCTCTAGAAATTAGACCTTGCAACCACAGCCTCCAAAGCCCAAGACACATCTGAAAACACTGGCTACAGTTTTCGGTACCTCTTAGAGCTGGTCTGAGCTGAAAGTGACTCAAAGAGTCTCCTCAGGAAGGATGTGCAGGAGAAGCCCTGACAAGAAGGAAGAACGGTCTGTGTAATAATTAAAAGGGGACTGTGCCATGCCATAATTATCCCAGGCACTTTGTCTTGCCCAGAGCACTTGGAATTGCAGCTGTACACAGACATTAGCACTACAGCTTTTTTTTTTTTTTTTTCCCTCCCCAAACTACTTACAAAAAGGAAACAAAAAGCAGCCCCCGGGTGATACAGGGGTATGCTGCACGTGTACAAACCCCCTGAGCCCTATGGCAGGAGGGGAGGAAGGTGCAAACCAAGCCAGGACTGCGGGAGGGTCTGGCAGCGGCAGGGCAGGGGTGACTGGCAATACTTTGTCCCCCAGACACCTCTGGCTGTCGCAGTGCTGTTGAATTCATACCAAGGGACCTGCAAATGACCCTTCAGCTGCTCTAGCAGTTCAGCACACTCGCAGCAAGACCTACCAAGCCCAACACCTCCCACCATATGAAATCTGGCAGCGTTCGCAGTGTGGAGCCTTTGGGGAACTTGCTGGAAACACTGTATAGCAACAGATGCTTTGCAAACCATTGAGATCTTCCTCTGCCAGGCTCCTCCCAAGCCCTACAGACCAGTTTGTTAGCACATCCATCCACAGCAACTCAGAAAGAATGGCCTGTCTTCCCTTGCTCCTGTAAAATGGTCTCTAATCTAGGAGCATCTCCCTGCAGGACAGAGAGGAGGTTACGGAGTGCAGGAGCCGCTCTGTCCCTTCCCCACACCTCCTGGGCTGTCCCAGCTCTTCAACTCAAGCAGTCCCTGTGTGGGAGTCAGGCTTGGCTCCAGGGACGGCCCTGGAACAATAAGGTGACAGCAGAGCAAGGAAAAGCAGCCATGAGCTGGGGTAGGGGCCCGCAGGTCACCTCTCCCCTGGCCTGGACTGACTCCGTGTTAGAGGAACAGTGACCTCTCTCCCTGAAGGCATTGCATTTACGGCCTCCAGGTCGGGCTGGCCCTGCACACAGCCCTCCTTGGCTTTCCCACAGAAAGATTTCTTTGCGTTGCACAGAAAGAAATAATAAAATAATAATTAAATAGCAAAGCAACTGTGGTAGGGAAAAGGGGCCAGTTAAATTGCTCTTTAAATATATATATATTATTATTTCTTTTAATAGTAGCTAGTGCAAATGGCAAGCTGTAGGGACTTGTACCACAAGAAGTCAAATTGCCCCAGTGGACTTCTGACCTGAGGCGTTTGGTTCAGAGGTGGGGGCAAGGACTAGCACCCCGGGGAGCAGAGCTAGGGACAGCTGAGCTGGGTCTCCAGCAACAGCTCCCCTCCTAGCCGCTCTTCTCGTGAGTTTGTACCAGGACTAGGTGGTTTCTGGGGCAGCTCTGAACAGACCTGACCCTGGGCAGCACCCAGCACCTGCCTGTGGTCTCCCCTGGGCCCCTGATCCTGGGGACAGCTGGAGCCCATACAGCTGGGCTGGTTTAACCGGTGGAGCAGCCCCATTCTCTCCTGACAGTGCTGGAGTCAGCAGGAGCCTGGCCGGGAGAAAGGCAGGGAGGGACTGGCAATCCCTTGGCAAACACTCCGGAGAGACCCTGGATAGGCTCTGGGGCTGGGGGGTGGATTGCTGCAACCTTGCCCGGGGGGGCGATGCTGCCGGGTGTGCACAGAGGCACGTAGGCAGCAGCGCGGGGCCTGCGGACATGCCACGGCCATGGGCCCTGGGTGCCC
Source organism: Rhynchotus rufescens (assembly GCA_032273925.1). Classification (NCBI taxonomy): domain Eukaryota; kingdom Metazoa; phylum Chordata; class Aves; order Tinamiformes; family Tinamidae; genus Rhynchotus; species Rhynchotus rufescens. Next base: position 507 of record JAVCKT010028010.1, on the reverse strand, counting down.
GGCCCGCGGGTTCCCGGCACCGTGGCGTGGGGCAGCACCACAGATGCTCCCGTGGGAGCCTGGGTTCAGCACCAGCACTGCTGCTTCCCCCCACCCTTCCTACCGGAGCCTGCAGCCCCGCTGCAACCGAGGCAGAGCTTTGCATTGCAAGCACACTACCTGGGATTTATCCAGGGAAAGGCAGAAAGAACTCACGAAACAGCATTGCTCCACGCTCTGCTCCCCACCCCAAACATTCCAGCCTTCCCTTTCCTGCCACTTGAGAGGGGGGTGTTTATTGACATTATGCAAGCGCCGAAGTATTTTTCTTTTTCCTTCGCGCCTGCCTTTTCTCTCTCTCTCTCTCGCGGAGGTTGCAAAGGTGGCGCAAACCCCTCCCGCCCGCCCGCCTTATCAGCCCAAGGAGACGCATTCCGCAGGGCTGCTCGCTCCGTAGCGGCCGCTGGCCGCGCGCCCATCGCCGCCGCCTCCCGCCCCGGCGCCGCCCCGAGCCGCCCGCCCGCCCGC